>JAZHPH010000643.1:0-30707 GCA_037356405.1 Nasonia oneida | reverse complement strand
ATTATTCCCAGCATCCCTATCATCTGGACCAAATCTGTAAATTACGTATTGTGAAATGTTTAAATGCATAGAGCATGTGTCATGCCACATTCATAAACAAATATTTTTGAAAATACACATCATAAATGCACAGATAATTATTCCCAGCATCCCTATTATCTGGACCCAATCTGCAGATTACGTCTTGTCAATTGCTTAAATCCATAGAGCATGTGTCATGTCACATTCATAAACAAATATTTTTGTAAAACAAATAATGAATACACAGATGATTATTCGCAGCATCCCTTTCATCTGGACCCAATCTGCAGATTACGTATTGTCAATTGCTTAAATCCATAGAGCAAGCGTTATGTCGTGCGTGGCTCAATTCCGCGCTTGAGACACGTTTATTTGTGGCGTAAGTAGTCCTTTCTGGCACCGTGCTTATTACCCTCGCTACGCTCATGCGCGAGCTCGGGTGCTAAGCTTACGGTGCCAGAATGAACTGCTGATGCCACAGCTAATCGCGTCTTGACGGATTTAAGGCAGGCTCTGCTGTGAAATATTGTACGATACGCGTGTCTGCAGTGATATTTACCGTGTTAGAAAATTCCACTTGTATCGTAATGTACTATAATCTTTATATGCCCTCTGCGCGCGGCGCGTGGAGTAATGAAGCTCTAGTCCCTCCTCTAAAAGAATTATTGCGATTACATATCGGAATACTCGAATTGACGCGTTCCTCGGTTGCCATTCGTTCGTATTTGTATCATATTATTTTATTATATAATATTGTATAATATTTTTTCAAATCTTAATTAGCTTGCTCCTTCCTTTTGAGATAAGTACATTTAACACATATAAAGTAATTAATTTGTTTTTCTCAAGTGAAGAAAGTATAGGGATGATAGAATTTCGATAAATATCCAAACTTGACTCTTGCACCAAAGCGGGATTCATATGAACATATTTAGAAAATCGAAGTTATTTTTCCGGGAAATATAAATCTTTGTCCGGAAAGATTTTTTTTCCGGTTTAAAAATTATAACGATTCAAAGTGGTTTCATTAGCAACTTTTCAATCGCTATGTTAGGGACAAGACGGAGTTGAGGTTTAAATAATTATCGACTAAGTACTTTGTTGAAGAATCAGCCGTTTATTAACCGTACTTACAAAAGGTCAGCGTTGGACGTCCTTCTCTCGCAAGTCGTCGCTAGTAACTGTCGCTACGCGCATTAATCGCCGCCGAAAACGTCATCTATGACGGCCGAGGAAGGGCGAAGAAAGCCGAGTGCATTGCTTATATTACATCATTCATTTCATCTCGCTATCTTCACTACCGACTGGGTAAAACAGTCAACTTTTATACATTTATAAGATTATATCCGTAACAACACCCCCCCCCCCCTCGTACAAAACATGTTTATTTTGTACCTTTAACTTCTCTATCGACTGTTATTCATCTTCTGCAAAACTACACTTTATCGTTGAATACCAAATCTAATACATCATGACATGTATTACATTACAACAATTAATCGACGATATTGGCACTAGATCTTAGCTATCAAGAAATCGCTCGCATTTGTGATACTATTAGCTGCACTTCATATTTACAATCTTTTCAGTGGCAGAAGCTTTCTGAATGATTAAATTATACACCCACACGTTCTATTTTAGAATACACCTTACACGCTACTTTGAGTTTGAATCGCAGCTAAACGAGAATATTCTGATCACCTTTAAAACTTTCAATTAACATACATTGCGTAGACTATAAATAAATCTACAATTATATAATCATTGATCCCTTTCGCTCTGGATCCATCACCGCGTCGTTGCTCCCAGATTATGATTATAATTATCGCCTAATCCGTTGCCGATGAGCGCCGAGGAATCGCGGAGGGAGAGATACCTTATCGGTTAAACCTAGATTTTCACTCGCTATAATTCAGAGCCACATAAAAGTTCGCCGCTACGTCGCCTCGCTCCTCAGCCAAGAACATGCCACAGCCCGCCTTTCGGCTTTACGTACAACGTGGGACCCGTGCAGCAAGCTCCCTTTGGGGTCGGAGACAACCTCAGGGTGACAAAGTCACCCTTATTAGCTGGGGGCTAGAAGCCACAGAACCATCAAGGCAGTTCCGGGCTATGGGAGCTCGGCCCACTCGCGCGCGCCTATTTCTACCAATTTCCAACCACGAGCAAGCACTCTCTCGTTCTCTCTTCATCCGCTTCCCCTCGTCACGGCCTCGACCTTCCCTCACGTGAATTTTATTCATATTATAAACATATTATAAGTAATAACTTGGAAAGTGTTGCATGTAATTTTGAACATTAAACACGGACTCAAAACACAATCCTTGGCAACTAATCGCATGAATTTCCTATTTTTCCGAAATTTGCAATCAAAATCATCTAACTCAGTATCGAGTCTTGGTCACTGGGCCTGGGCCTTAATCAATTAACAAAACAACTGCCCCAGTAGAGGCGATTCAAGTTACGCGCAATCGTAAACATCTGCCAAACCAAATAAATTTCCCAAAAGGTTTTGAGCCATTTTATTTTAAATAACATTGCTATTGGACATTAAATTTAACGTGCTAAACTAACCAAATGATATTCAGATCAAATGACTCGCAGCGCCTCAAAAGCCTACTGCGTAAAACCTGTGCATTTATTTTTGATGAAATATTGGGAATGTGGAGGCAGATCCAGGAGAACTGAACAACACTATAGTCTTTATTCACTTTCGTTTATTTAATATAAAGAGTTGAGTCACTTCCGGTCAAAACTATCTTTTGTCGTATATATCTGTATGCGTAGCACCGTTAACTCAGACGGACAGAGCGCACTCTCGCACACGTAGCTCGCGCAGCAGAGGAGTGGGGGTTCACGGAGCTGAGCTCGGCAGAGCACCGCCGCGTCGCGTATGGGGGCGCTGCTTTCAACAAATTTTCTATTAATTAAATAGCAGCACCCCAAAGGCCTACTGCGATTAATTATTATTAGTTAACAAGACTTTTCATTTTGTATCTCAAACTTACTGTATACGTGATAAACTATACCGATTTAAAATTTAATAATTTCTTAATTCGCTTGACTTAAATAAGAATACACAGGCATAACTGTATACAACTAAATTCCCTAATATCATTTATAAAGATTTTGGCATTCGAACTACATTTAATTGATTTAAAATTCATTATTTCTTCCTGATCATTTAATTTTGGTCCGTTATTTCCAAATTTTATTTAAATTAATCTGACTATACTTTAATTCCTGCACAATTCTTTCCCGTGAACTACAGCAAGTCAATCACTATTTCAAATCAACAAAAATTACCGATACACTGTATATGTCAAAATTAATCATTTTAGCCAAGCGTTTTCAAAGCTAACCAAATTGCTTCAAACAAATTATATTTCCAAACAACGGCATCAACAAAATGCCTCCCGTGATTCTGCCGCTTTGTCTCGCCGCCACAGGTCCATTTTTTGCGCTATCATGGCCTTGACTTTCCGCCATAGAATCAAAGAGGAACGTTTACGATTCTTGTATTCATACATACAAATCAAAAATACCAAAACCTTTGCAAAACTTTCTAGCTTACTCAATATTTAAATCCTTAAGCTTGAGCCGCCGCTGTGTCGTTGCTACTCTTGATGACGCTTCTCTTGCTCGCTCTACGTTGCAACGATGGTTGCTGCCAGTTTTGCAAAATAAAGCACTTCTCCTTGAACAGTGACGCCACAGATGATATGCTCAGTAGTCTTGTTGTTATCCAGTCATCAGAACAGTTTTAATAGTTGCGACTACACGAAATCGTTCCTAGAAAAATTCATCAGGCAGTATATTTGAAAGTTTTAACCAGAGTTTTAACTTTATAACGCTATCAAATAATAACAACGAATTAAATTCTCATCTTGAAAATATCTAAAGTCTTTTTTTGCCTCCTTCATTCGCAGAACAATTGATAACCGAGCGCACTTTACAAAGCCCGACAAAGCGTTGCCCGTCTGCAATTTGATACCTTACTTTGACGCTTTCGAATACATGCCCAAACTCGGTCTAAAACCCGTAACGCTATGCCGCCACATAGCATTATGTTTAATTTTATTATCGATTCTTTATTAGCAATCCTAAGAAAACGAGATAGATTCCAAATCTTTTCGCGTTGACTGGTCAATAAAATGCCTAATACTTATGCTCTTAATTCTCCCACCGGGGGTTGCCACCTTGTCGAGTATCCGCTTTTTAGGGCCTGGTGTGGGGAGTTGTCCGACGAGTCTTCGCGGTCACTTCGGCTCCGGTGACGGGAGCGTGACGTCCCGAACTCGGGTCGTCCTGGCGTGGCCGCGAAATTGAGCTGATTCGGGATACCGCCTTTCGGGCTCAAGAGTAGCCTCGGCAGGATCCCCGTAAAACGGACACTGCTGTTAGGCCTCTCCCCTGACTGAGGTCGGGCCTTGGGGTTCCCGAGGGCGACCTATGGACTGGCTGGAGGCTGAAGACAGCCCCCATTGCGTTCGGGAGGAGGCGCAATGGGTATTTCATCCAACCCCTAATCCCAAGGTGTGAGCCATCTTGCTGAGGGAACTAGTTGGTCGCTAAGGTACTAGTCGGTCGCAAACGATGCCTCGGAGAAACCTGGCGAAATCTCCGAGTATCTAGCCTTACTGCCACATGCGGGGCTCTGTGGTGGCAGACCTTCATTTCTCTAGCTATTCGTAGGACTTTTATGGAACCATTTTCAAAAAATTTAGATAAGGGAGGAGGGGGAAGTAAAGCTGTAGGCTACAGGACGGCACCGCCTAGTCAGCTGGAGGTACAGCACCCCACCGCGAAACCGGAGGGGAAGAGTGTGAAGGGCAACACTGCCTACAACACTCTTACCCGATGGATTACTGGGGCAGATAGCACCAGTAAAAACCTAAATAGTGACCCCGCTGGGGCCTCAACTGTTGGGGACTCTCCGTAAAACCCAACAGAGGTCACAGCAGGTAGAAGCTCTGGGGAACCGTTTGGGAACCCGGAGCTGTCTTACGGTGGGCAATTCAGCATGGGGGAGGCAGGGGCGAATACGCGCACTGCTGGTAGAGGCGAAAACGGGAGAGGAAGGCAGGGGCTCTTGGAGCAAGGGATGCTACGTGTTCCAGCTCTGAATCTGTGCCTCTCTCCCTCAGAACCTGATGGCCGGATCCGCGAGTCGGGACGGGAGGGTTCCAGGCGTTAAACGACGAAAGGATGCCAACTTGACTCCGCCGGCGAATCAGGCCGCCAGGATAGTGGACCATCTCACGAGGGCGATCGTGTGCAAAGGATATCTTAACGAGGAGCTGACGCATCAGCAGTTAGCACTCGTCAGCGAGGCGGTCCAGATAGAGATTGATAAGATCCCCAATAGACCATGGCCCGAGTTCAATGACTCCTTCGTGAAAATGGAGTCCATCGTCGTGGTAGCCAACAACACCTTCTCGAGGGACTGGCTGGAGGAGATAATCCCCAGGCTAAGACTTTGGGGAGACTCAAAGCTCCTCATGGTCGGGATGTCTGAGCTCAGAAAGCCCCGAAGGGCAACTCTCTGCGTGCCTGGAAACAGGCTTGAGCCAGGAGTGGTTCTAAGCCGACTGAGTCACAGGAATCCGGACCTGTTGATCAATAGGTGGAGGGTGCTAATCGCCGAAAAAAGAGAGGAGCCAGACTGTGGAACCTTCCTAGTGCTTAGCATACTCGAAACCTCGATCAGGCTGCTTTGGCAGCGCAATTTCCAACTGCACTGGGGCCTGTACCAGATTACGTCAGGGTGGATGAGGATCCCCGGGGACAGCGCAAACAGAGCAATACTATCTCGTCGTCATCACCATAGCTAGTGACAGGATAGTGTTTACACAGATAAACTTGCATCATAGCAAAGGCGCCTCGGCCGCACTAGTCAGGCGCATGGCTAAGATGCACACAGACATATGCCTAATACAAGAACCTTGGTTAGCTGCGGGGGGATCAGGGGTCTGGGGGGTGCTGGCTGGATCTATAGAGAACCTACGTGTAGCATTCCCATCGCATGCATACTTGTTAAAGGTTTTGATGCCCTGCTGCTGCCGGCTCAGTGCAGCAGGGACCTTATTGTTCCGGAGGTAACCGGGGCTGCTAGGGATAAAAGCAAGTGCGACGTATTTATTCTTTATCAATAATATATTCTACCTATTAGTAGTTTTAGCGAACGTTTCTCCGTCATTTGGCTCTCATATGCGCGAATAGACAAGGCGATTCGTGGCTTCAGGCCAATACAGTTAGGAGTGACTTTATAATCATTCCTAGACTGCCACGACCCCCTCTTGGAATTTTACTCCGCGGATTTTGAGAGTCACTTTCAGTACGGAGAGGCTAAAGGGCCGATCTGTGACTGCCAGGCCAGAGAGTCGAGTGGCGGGAGGCCTCGTGGGCACATGACTGCGTGTGTATAGCTATAGATATAGAGGAGCGCACGCACTGCTTCGAGTCCCTTCGGTAGTCCTCCAGAAAGCGCTATGTTTGAGCGGGCCCGAGTTTTCGGCGGCGTTTAATGAGTAGAGCGTCAGTTCTCGGCGACAACTTTTGAGAGAAAGTCACACCAGGACCTAATCGTTAGGAGATTTCAATGAAGTCATAATACCTGATCAACAATGATTTCACAGTTTATTTTTGAACCTTATTGTAGTCTTGTCCCATACACTTACGGCAATAAAGATCAAACTTCCCGTTAGAGAGGGCTCTGAGAGGGAGGTGATGGTGGCCTCTGGCTACTTCCCATACGACTCTCAGGACGAGCCCCCACCAAGAGAGGTACAAGATTTTTTCGAATACTGCAGACAACGAAGCATCCCTCTTATACTGGAATGCGACGCTAATGCTCTCAACATAGTCTGGGGCAGTTCAGATACTAACGGCAGGGGCGAGGACTGCTGCAGTATCTAGTAACGACGAGTCTGTGTATTATGAACAGGAGCAGGGAACCTACCTTCTATAATTCGGTTAGAAGCGAGGTAATAGACCTACCACGTGTACAGTTGGAATGAAGGGGTGGGTGGGCAGCTGGCGGGTATCTAACGAACCTTCACTGTCTGACCACAGATACATCCAATTCGAATAGAAGGAACGGTGCTTGAAAACAAGGGCCTTTAGAAATCCCAGGAAAACTGGCTGGGCGTTTTTTAGGGTAAACCTTAGAAACGAGCTTTCATCCTTTAAAACAAGCTTTGGAACAACGGATGAGCTTGATCACTGGGCATTTGAGCTAGGTGAGATAGTAAACATCTCTTTCCAGAGAAGCTGTCCCTGGACCATCTTAAGGGGAACATGGGGTACCCCAGAATACTCGCAACAGTATCAATTGGCGGATTCACAGAGAGGCCCAGAGGCTTTATAAAAACCGCATCAACGCGGTGAGAATCAAAGAATGGAGAGACTACTGCGAGGATATCGAGAGATATCGTGACGGGACCAGACTCCTCCGGATACTCGCAAAAAATCCTAAGGCATGGCTTGAAGCTATCAGACTGCCCACAAGAGAATACGCAACCTCAAAAGAGGAGTGCTTGAAACTACTTCTGGAAGCCAACTTTCCGGACTTTCAGCTCTCCTACGAGATGGGGGATGGGAGCTTAAGTAGGAACAGGCAGCAGAGGGCGGCATGGGATCTGGTCGCGAAGGTCGTCACACCGGAAAAGGTCAAGTAGGCTATAAAGAACTTTTAACCCTTCAAAGTGCCGGGCATCGACGGAATCTACTCGGCTTTCCTACAAGAGGGGTTGGAGGAACTGGTGGGCCCTTTGGTGAAGCTCTTTAGAGCAAGTGTAGCTTTGGCTCACGTACCTGAAATATAGAAAACGGCCAAGGTTGCGTTTATTCCCAAGACAGGGAAGCCAATACAGACCTATAAGTCTTAACTCCTTTTTGTTCAAGACACTAGAAAAGTTGGTGGATATATTTATTCAAGACGATATCCTTACCGTGTTTCCTCTTCACCCTAACCAGCATGCGTACAGGGCAGGGTTCTCTACAGAGACTGCCTTACACTAGGCGATTTGGCGCATTGAGGAGCAGCTGGAAAGTGGGAAGATAATGGTGGGAGTAATTCTAGACATAGAGGGAGCGTTTCACTGCACCTCTATTGAAGCAGTTGTCAAAGAGGCAGGACTGCATAGGATGCCCGGGCCATTAAAAAAATGGCTTCAAGACATGCTCACCCGCAGGACTGTGATCTCGAGTCTGGGAACCGTAACGGTCTCCGGCAAGGTCAGTAATAGTCTAAGAGCTGGCTACATAAAAATGCAAGGTATAAGGTAGATGCAAATTGAATAGCTAGAAAGGTTCCATTTTAGCTATCGAGTATTGAGCGACAAGTCTGCCTGCGCGCTTAGGAAGATTAAGGTGGGGGCGGGCGATAGAAAATGATAAATTTCAGAAGAAAAAATATGATAAACCTCAAAGATAAAAATGGTCAGAATATTGAGTATTTATTAGTAGAAAAGCTATAATTTATTAGCAGACGATTTCGTGGAAGAGAAGTGGCCGGCAGACTGCAACAAAGTGGCGTTTTTTTTGTAAAAGAAAAAATTATCAATCTCACGAATAAAAATTTTTGCAATTAATTATTAACTACTAAAGGAAGCTATATGTAAAATGGCAGACGAATAAATGGAAGACAACATCGAGGCAGACTGTAACGAAGTGCGCGGTATCAATCGCGCTTGTATAATAAGTTTACTCTGTTCGATATAATAATATAATTTATTGTTATTTATATAGTTATATAACGTATTTATGTTTTTTATTAATGTATTCAGTTTTAACAATATATATAATAAATTGTTAAAATAAATTAATGAATTATTACATTGAATTTTTATTCATTAATTTCATAATATTTTTCATATGTGATTAAAAATTGTAGATAAATAATTTTGTACGTTTTACAATGATATATCAGGGTTTCAATAAATTGAGAGATTCGAATATTATATCCGAAAATTCAACGCAGGTATAGAAATCGTTTAAGCTGTAAGGGGACCGAGCCCCCGAGTAACAACTGTATAGTAGAGGCCTTTTGAAGGTTACTTTGGAGAAGACAGCTCAGACAGCAAAGCTAAAATCATACTTTTTAACGATACAATTTTGGAGAAATGCAAGGAGATTTTAAAAATTCGCGTGACTTATAAACTTAAGTACAAAGAACTGATTCTACCAACAACATCAGACCAAACCAATGGGTATGACGCTAATTGCTACAGTAATTTTACGACTATCAAGAAAAAGTACTTTGAGATGTTTAGTGAATTAGTGAAATCACAGCAATCTGAAAATGCAGTACCAGAATCCGACCGCAGTAAGTACATAAATTGTTATACATCTATTTGAATACGAAATTCTCAATTTTGCCAATTCAACTGCAAAGAAAAAATTACAAATTAATAACAAAGTTCAACAGGTGAGGTTGCAGCGGGATTTATTTGGCCGAATGTTAGCCATTTCCATGAATGAAAATACAAACATTGAAAAGATTCTTACTTTTCCATTGACACCTATTCCAATGTCTTTGTGCCATTTAGACGGATCGATTTACTTAAGTCAGTTTTACTTAAGCTTTTAGAAAAAGATATTAAAAGTATAGCTCCGACGCACACGGATGTTTGTTTGATAGACGGTTTTTATGTAGTACATTGTATGAAAGATATACCAAAAACGTTTGGAAAAATATCTACAAAAATTTTGCAAATGGTAAAGTAATAGTAAAGCTCGAGAAATACACATAGTTTTCGATAGATATTTCACACCCTCAATTAAAGACTACGAAAGATATCTTCGAGGCGCGGGTAACTCTGATGAGCGTATGTATGTAATTTCTGGACCTGATCAAACAAGACCCGCAGATTTTGCGAAAGAATTGCGGAATAGTAATTTCAAAGAAGCTCTTGTGCGTTTTTTAATTTTACATTGGCAAAGTACAGAAATGATACCGTTTCTTGGAAATAAAACAGTTTTACTGAATTTTGATCAGTGTTACGAATATAAAGTTAGTAACGAGACTGTTTTATTTTCAATAAATGACATGTACACGCTAGAAAATCATGAAGAAGCCGATACGAAAATAGTTTTTCACGCGTGTAATGTTCCGGAAGAATCTAACATTATAATTAAATGTACAGACACAGATATACTTATTATAATGTTAGCCAATATGAATAAATTAAAAAATAAGTGTAAAGTTTGGATTCAAGCGGGCATTTTAAACAGGCAACGTATAATTGACGTATCAGCTTTGTACGATAGGCACGGCGAATTATTTTGTAAGTCATTAGCAGGGTTTCACGCATTTACTGGCTGTGATTTCAATCCAGCTTTTTTTAGAAAAGGCAAAGCGCGACCTTTAAAACAATTAATATTAAACGAAAAATTTCAAAGCGCATTTGCCGAATTAGGCAGTGAAGATTGCGATAGATCAAATGCCTTGCGAGATATTGAAAAATTTGTTTGTTCGATGTACGCGATGAAATCTTGTAACTCTGTAGATAATGCTCGATTTGCACTTTTTTTAAAAAATTATAAAGTCTATTATAATGTCAACGTTTCAAAAAAAAATTACAAAATTTCGACGTTTCCTCCATTCCCCCTTGTGCAGCAGAACTAAGACCGCAATTTTTACGATCGATGTATATCGCCCGATTATGGAGTAACGTTCACAAAAAAATTCCGACATCGTTACTACCGGAAGACTTCGGATGGGTGATAATTAACGCTCAATACCAATTTCAATAGTTCGATGGACCTCAAGTACCATCTACTGTTAAAGATGTTGTTCTTGATCAAGAAGAAAGTGAAGGTACAAATTCTTTCGTGCACTTTTTATTTAATTCATTATTTATTAATAATCATTTTTCATTTTTAATATTGTTTTTCAGCCAACACGAAATTGAATCTGATAGCGATATTGATTGCGAAAGCGAACAAGATATAGAGTACAATGAGTCGGACGCAAGCAGCGAAATAGAATAAATTACAACTTTTTAAAAATGTGTATATATAAATAAAAACAATATTTTTATGTTAAAATTGTCTTTAAGTTCTTTTTATGACAAGTATAATATAGATCGTAACTTTAGTGTTCAGAGAATATTAATAATAAGATACATGGTACGGAGTTCGTTCGAGATCGGACACTTCGTCACAGTCTGCCTCGATATTGTCTTCCATTTATTCGTCTGCTATTTTACATATAGCTTACTTTAGTAGTTAATAATTAATTGCACAAATTTTAATTCGTGAGATTGATCATTTTTTTACAAAAAAACGTCACTTTGTTGCAGTCTGCCGGCCACTTCTCTTCCATGAAATCGTGTGCCAATAAATTATAGCTTTTCTACTAATAAATACTCAATATTCTGACAATTTTTATCTTTGAGGTTTATCATATTTTTTCTTCTGAAATTTATCATTTTCTATCGCCCGCCCCCGCCTTAATATTCCTAAGCGCGCAGGCATACTTACCGCTCGATACTCAATAGCTAAAATGGAACCTTTCTAGTTCAATTTGCATGTACCTTATACCTTGCATTTTTATGTAGCCAGCTCTCCGTCTATAGGGGATGCGCGCAGGGCGGAGTGTTGTCGCTCACCAGTTGGTGCCTGGTGGCAAATTGGCTGCTGGAAGTGCTAAATTGGTGGGGCCGCTATGCTCATTCCAATGCGAACGATTTTCTGATACTGATAAAAGGAAGCAAAATTGGCGCAGCTATGGACGCCATGCAGCTTGCATTAAGAAAAGTGGAGAGATGATGCTGCTCGACGGGACTTTCGGTTAACCCGGATAAAGTCGAGATGGTGATCTTCCGCAAGTACAAGTTAGATGCCTACAGAGCGCCCAAACTCTCTGGAGCCGCCCTGACAGTGTACCACCAAAAATGATTAGAAGAGCAACGAACGATATTTTGCGGCAAGCTCGATGCTGCTTGCACGTGCATGGAGGACATTTTGAACATTTGTTAAGACATAACAGGAGAAACAAATTTATTGTACACCTCTGCTCCTAAAACACAAAAACCACTGTTTTTCAAAATGTCAAAAAAAGAATAAGCTTGTGTTTGCAAGCTCGCATTTTTCCAAATCATTGCAGCTTTATTTATAACATAATTAAGTGTCAATCTACAAGAAATTTTACGATTCTGTGCTTTCAAGAGAACCCGCAGACTTTTCATTAAAAATACAGCTTTTGTTTGCAAGCTCGCATCCTCTCACATAGTTGCAGATATATTCGAGACAAAAATCATAGTCGTGCAGCTGAAATTCAAACGCACCTGCTCCGAGAACACGAAGCCAGCAGTTTTCCAAATCCTAATACATAACAAGCTTGTATTCGTGTGGGCACAATGCGATAAGTCGCCGTGGAACCGATCGCCAATGTGAAAACGTGAGTTTAGGTGGAGAACTTTTCCGGAAAACGATCAGGGTCATGCTGTAAGGCAGAGTAACTGCGTACGCGTGGGCACAACGCGCCACGTCGCAGTGCAGCTGATTGCCGCCGCGAAAACGTCATTAAAGTTGGTGAACTTTACCGAGGAAGCTCGAGGATCCCTTTGCCAGTGTGTGCACAACGCGCTACGTTACCTTAGCGCCGTTCACTGCTGCAATATCGTCATTTAGGCTGGAGAATTTTTCCGGAAAACGAGCAGGGTCCCTCGGTCGCAGATTTTCCGATGCTGTAAGGCGGAGTAGCTGCGTACGCGTGGGCACTTCGCCGTGGAGCCGATCGTTGCCGCTAAAACGTCATCTTAGCCGGAGCAAATATAAAAGTTCTAATATACTCTTTAAAGGCTTTAAAGTTCTGCTGTACGCCCACGCAATGGAAGCGAGCAAAGGCGTACTTTTAAGCGCTAGAAGCTGAAATCTCGCTGGCTGTACAGAACGTCACAAGCGTCTTCCTATCAGCTGAAAACAGTAAAAACTAAGTCGGAGACTCGGACTGCAACGATCATAAAAGTTGTATCGTAGGCTCACAGCATAATAGAGTCAAAAGGCGCTGCCAGCTTAATTGGCAGTATTCTTTTTCAATGATTAGAAAATGCAGATAATAAATGACAAGCTTCTGATTTCTATAATTTCTACGTAAAGCACAATAAGTTTCTTAGTAATAAACAGATACTGAGTAATAACAACAGATACTTTCTTAGACAATTATTGATATCAAATTTTCTTTGAATTTTTTTGCTGTTTTCAATTCACTGTGATCGGAGAATTCCCAGGCCATCAAGGAAATCTGGAAATGAAGGAAAAGGAATTAGATCATGGAATATTCTGTGATATGGAAAAGTCTGGTATAAAGTTAGGATATTTTGCTACAACGCCTTTTTATTATATTTCAAAACCTTACACGCTTGCAGTGCAGGCAAGCGGAAGCATGCTGTCTCGCGTGGTATGCTCCAAAATTACGTTCTTTTTAGCTAAAAACATCGCTAAAAGCGAAACGCTTTGCTTTTCACACAAGGCACTGGCCGATATTTAAAGGTTCGCTGATGAACACACACATACACACACATACACACACAAAGTATGCAGATATTCAAGTATTGTTGATAAATTCATTAAACTGTAATGGGGTAAGACTTGACGATGAGAGGAAAAAGCGTCTATTTTTCCTGTTCTAATTACCGGTTTTGTTATCGGATGGTATTTTCAATATACTGACCATTCTTTATAGAAGAAATTCGTATTCTTATGAAACAGATCAATTTTTCAGATTCGTCAATTGCATAATCTAAATAAAACTAGTCAGTTTCATTCGAATACTTTTATTGATCTGCTGCAGCAAAAAATAATGTTGAATTTTAATGACCATTGATTTGTGTATAAAAGATTTTAGGGATTGTAATGATAATAACATATAAAATTTATACGTTAATAATACGATTAGAAAATAATAATGAACGGGACCTTTTTCGCAATAGCATTATTCCAGCTAAGGAAACAGACTAAACTATTCTTGATAAATGCTGCACTACGGGATAATACTTATTTAACATGGTAAGTCAGTATTTATTTGTTTCTGTTTCTTTTTGCGTGTAACGGGCCTAATCTTTAGTCACGACAGTGCCAGCAGTGAAGTATTTTCTTTTTGAGGTCATCGTAGAGCACGTAGAGCTGTTGATAATTTTCGTTGAAGTTTTTCCAATAGTTGTCTAACTGTTGTAGGCGCTGCCTTATTACCTCCACCGTTAAATTGGCCTCTCCCAGTTTTATGCGATTCGTCTACGCCTTAGTAATAGAATTCCCGGTGGCCAATTGACTGCCAAGCAAGGCTATCGCTGCGGTAGACATCGCGAAAAAAACGAATAGTAGTAACAAGATAAACAGAAGGCGAGAAGCTATTAGCAGTGGCAGAAAAATAAAGAGAGAGAGGTTAGGTGCGCTCCTTGCTTCAAAGCAGACGTGCTGACTATTGCTGCGCAAACGTCCCTGATGCAAGTTTTCACAAGTCTGGAGAAAAAGGAAACTTTTACAAGCAGTTAAGCAAATTTTAAAGTCCGGAATTCGCACACGCTTTCCGAAAAGTCACCAATGTTCACTTTACTGATACTCACTGATTCTCCCCGTTTTAAGCAGATTCGGACCAAAAAACCAATGATTTTAATTGCACTTCCTTTTGCGAGAATGTCGAAGGATATCCACGATCGCGTTTAGATGGCGGAGAGCTTGTGCTTTTGGTAGGAAGAATCAGGTAATAACTGGGTGTGCAAGCGCGTCGATTTGACGGTAATAAGCGTTTGTTGCTCGTAAATATATGTGTACACTTGTATTTATGTAAAACTTTACTAATAACTAACAATCTTGCTTTAAATCGTGATATTAAATAGTGTCAGTGTGTGCGTGAGAAAAACGTAGTATTATGCCAAGAGCTTACTTCTGCGAAAGGTTCGTGAAGTAGTCAGCTAAAAAAGAGAACGAGTACTGATATGCACTCTGGTTTTATTGGCCTTGGCCTCAATCGTGGGGGTGCCACTATTGTCGCGAAACAGTTCGCGCAGGATCTTCGGGTGACCTGACGATCACTCGCAGAGTTCGTGCGGGAACCAGCGTCGTGGCGCTGATAAGCGCGCGCGAATCCAAAGGGTCTGAACAAAATCTCTGTAAAACTAAAGGTGGTATTTTTTTAAAAATAGTTGTGAAACATTTTTGGTCATGATTACATAAGCAAGTATGCACCTAACTCTTTTAATGGGAATATCTATCCAGCTAAAATACATACTGTCAGTTTTTTTATTAGATGCAATGCGATCACGTCTTTTTATAAGAGCAAACATTGCTATTGATCCAAGCGCTTATTGAGACTATATCTATATTATTTTTAATAAAAATAACATTATAACAAAGAATTATTTTTGCAGATGTCTGTATTTTTTTATGCGGCTTTGTTACTTAAAATATTTTTATTCAATTGCAGGTTGTTATATTTCATGTGGCTCAAGGACCATTTATAGAAGACTTTTCTCAGTGTGTTACTCATGGATTTTACACGGAAGTCTGGCAAGAACAACTTTATACAACATTAAGTTTAATTTTTATGTTTATTATGCCACTAACTATTCTGATTACAACTTACATGTCTACTGTCATCACCATTGCACGTTAGTCAATATTTATTTACTATTAATGTTGACATTTACAATTATATTATATTATACACTAGCAGCAGATGCCTCGCTCACTGACGCTCGCTCGATTGTATTTCGACGACGATCGTGTATTTATATTGCAAAGACTGTGGATTCTTATTGATTTAGATGAAAGGAAACTTGTGTAGCATTTAGGTAGGTAAATGACTTCAAACGCAATAACCTCAGAGTGGTAGTAAAAGAAAGAATATATTGTCAATTAATATAACAGAATGTTGAATTCAGAACAATATCTCTGAATGCGCCTCGCAAGTTTCTAGGAGATATTTAGTTATATCTAAATCAGAGATTAAATTTTGTCATATAATAACCGAACAAAATAATAGTCAAATTTATACAAGTAAACTTAGTATGATCAAGGAAAGTAAATTTTAGAATTTGACGTGAATTGAATAATCTCATTCAAACATATCATGAATCATTCCTCAGCAACAATTGAACAGCCTGTAGTTCATGGGACTCTACGGTCGACTCTTTGAAAGAAAACTGAAATTTAAAATGAGACAAGACCACTTCTCGCCGTTGCTTTCTGGAATGCAGATGGCTTCGGATAGGACCTTGAGTGTGCTCGCGGAGCCTCGAGAGTTTGTTGCATGGGAACAGCTCCACATGGTTATGGATGAGTTACATGTTTGCAGTTTGACAGATCAAAATAAGATGATTCCGCTAGCGATACGACTGACTGGCAAAAGTTAGGTGGCTCGAGTTTTGGAATATACTCAGTAGCCGATTTTAATATTTAATAATATAAAGTCGCGCATACCTTTCGCCGCTGCTCGTACCCATACATGCAAAACTCCGGCGTATGTGCGTGCGCTGTGTCCCCACTTCCGCAGACTCAACATAGACCGGTACGTGTAGCGTCGTTGCGATGTGTTGCAATATATATATATATATATGGGTCATTCTTTTTGAAACCGACCCTCTGTCCAAAAATCGAAACGAATTTGAAACGAACCCTCTGACCAAAAATCAGAGGCTCGAAATGATTCCTGCCCGGGCTTAAAATTTAGCTTATTGTATCTAGTTTCCATTACTGAGTGGCCTTTTTGCGAAATTCAAAATGGTGGATCGGTGCAGCACCGACAGTACACGAATATGACTACGGAATAGCAGTTATATGTCCTTAAAACTTGCAGGGCAGAGAAAAAATTAATAACAAAACATCTTCGCATGTATTTTTTCCCGCTGAACACGAATCCACCCTTAGTTTTGGCCTATGGGGTCACCTTTCGTCCATAACCTCAAAAAACAGTCCAATAATGCATTATTACGTGGCTGAGACTCGCAAAAGTGTTCAAAAAATTTAAGGAGAAACTTATTCTTTTAGATTTTTATTTGCTAAACTAGTATATTGTATACCAACGGCGTAAAGTGGCTTTTTTAGGCCGAGTGTGCAGTTTGCAGTACGAGTCAAGGTGAGTTAGCCCGAGCCGAAGACGAGGGCGTTTACGAGCCGCAGACGAGCACTGCAACCACACGAGACACGAGGCCAAAAAGCAAACTTAGCCCTTGATGCGCACCATATTTTTTGTAACACAAGTATGGATTTTTGCTTTTTTTTTTTAACATATTGAGTGGGACTAATGCAACTTTTTTCAGATGCGGCGACCACACTTAGTAAATTAATTTTTAAATTTCTTTACTATTTTTAATTTGTTGCATACAGTAAAAAGGGTGTATAAGTATTTTTTATCATAGAATTTATTACAAATAGATATAGAAAATTTTCCGAAAAATTTAGCGGGCGTTTTTCAATTTTTTTTTGCCCGCAAATGCGGCATATGCGGGCAAAAAAAAAGAAAAATGCCCGCCGATCTGAAAACAGTTACTTTAGTTCCGCTTAATAGGTCGGAAAAACGCGAAAATCATGCTTGTGTTACAAAAACAAATTTATGGTCACTTTCTCTGTTTTTTAGTTCTGCTATCGTTAAAAGAAAGCTTTTTTGATTCTATTCAAAGATTATATTATATACTTACTATTAAATATAATTGAGTGCTTTTGAAACAGAAAAATTATTATTATCTTAATATCCGTGGTCATTTTCGTATTGTCATAAAATACCTTGTGTATATCTCGTAAATATACAGTTAAATATATTTTGAATTTAGTTACGTTCTTAATGAATATAGCACACAGTTTTAGAATTAATGACTTGAAAGACGCAAGTAATGTAATCTAGAATTTTTATATTTTGAAAATGTTCGTACTTATAACACGCAAAAATTAAAAGGGATCTCTAGCGTAATTTAGATTATGACTTTTGAATATATCTAAGCAATTATTTTGTATAAAATTATATTGTATATAACTAAATTGTATATATTAGTATTATATATTTAGTATATTCTAGTTGTATATATCTATTGTATATATCAGTAAAAATGAGAAAATGGAAAAAATTGTTTTGCAAAATTTTCCAGAAAAACTTACTGTTTATGTCATTTTCTGCCTTTTATTATTATTGAATGTTTTAACTATACCTATTAAATTGAATGAAGTTTTGGTTATCGTAATTAAAAAATTGTAAACAATGTCACAAATATTAATTTGCACAAATACTAATTTTAAATACATTATTTCTGTAGCTTACTATAACACTGCTGTAAGTATTATTTTGATAAAATTATGTCAAGTTTTGATAAAATGATTGAAATTTTCTCATCACTGCATTTTTCATTGTAGCACGTTAAATGATATTTTTAAATAGTTAAAACAGGCTGTGTGTAGAAATACATAATTCAAGAGCTTAGATTAAATGATTTGTTTATAAAATAGTATATCATATTAAATCTGCATTGATGCTAGATTTTTTAAACCTTAAGTGTTTATAAAGCTTTCTGCTACTATACTCAATATGCAATAAGAACTGAAAGTATATACTCAGTCACAACATTCATCTGCCGGAATAGTTTTTAAGAATTGTTTATTTTCTTAAAGTCTAATTAAAAAATATTTCTCGTACAAACCGACTGAGAAATATTTCTATATAAACGCAGGTATTTTGATTTTCAAGGCATGAAATAGTTTTTATATCGTAATTATTGGTAAATATGTGGTGGAAATTTAAAGCAAAAAAGTATATAAAATCGAGAAAATCTGTAAATTTAATAATTATTACATATACAAAGAAAATACTTAGTTACTTTAAAAAATTTTCAGTGTTTTTCATACATTTTCAGTTTTTTTTTTTGACAATTTCAACGTGTTATCAATAATTCACTGTGATTACTCGAGGAATTTTTCATCAGTATTATTCTTTAATATGTGACTTATTTTAGTTAATTTTGATCTAAAAAGGTTGGGAACCATGCCAAACGAAAAGTTATCGGAAAATATGGATTAATTTGAATTTATTTATTTACCTGGGCTAACTCTCTCACCTTCGTTTATATCTATTTATTTTGTGCAATATGGAGAGTGACTAATTTTATTAATATTATTTACTTTTTTACTGTTGCATGACTAATCATCTATGTCGTTTTAATAAACTAAATACAAATATTTAAAGCGTATAATTTCGCTGCCGTTTCCGCAATAATGATAAATATTAGTAGTAAGTAAGCCGGTATGGGGAGACATAACAAATGACGTCATCACTGGCGCATCCTTATCTTATCAATGTAAACAAGTCATAAAGATAAGGTGTCATGTTTCTAAACAGGTAATTAAGATAAAGATATCATGTTTACATAAACAGAGAAGATATCTTTACCACAATAATAAACAATGACGGTACTTTACAAGTAATAAAGATAAGGTATCATGTTTATAAACAGTTAATTAAGATAAGGATATCTTGTTTATAAGTGTGTAATTAAGATATCATGTTTACATAAACAAAGAAGTTATCTTTACCGCAATAATAATCCATGATGATACTTTTTTTTATTATGAAAACAGGTAATATAGATAAGGTATCGCCAACGTCTTAAGCATTTATCTTGTAAACAATTAAGATAAATATGGATTGTTACTGACGTCATGTACACCTCTTATGACGTCATAGGATAATAAGATTTTTTTATGTATGATGAGTTTGTAGTACGTTTATAGAAATATTGTGGTCCTAAAAAGGACCGATTTTAATTGATAAATCAAAGTCTTAGAATAAGACTTTATTGTTGCTATCCCCGATCAGTGTTGTTGTGTCCTTGATATTTGGAATCTTTATTTGCTTCCTTGTCAGGACAATAACTCCGGTACCCTTCTTTTTTCGGGAATGATCCAGTATTGGAAGAATATTGAGGTAGATACTTTTGGTATCCAGAAGCCGGTTTATATTTTACTTCCTCTCGACCTGAACCTTCTTTCTTCTTCTTCTCCATATTGTGTTTGTCTATATTACGATTATGACTCGTCAAGTGTACGCGAAGCAATGAGAACATACTCATGCACAGTTGATATTTATAGAGAGTCGTAAGGAGTGGCAGTAGGGTGGGAGGTTTAAATGATGTCACAAAAAGTGAATATTTTAATATTTTCTGGTTTATTACAAGATATGTACAAAACGTAATGATAAAAAATAGCATGTATATTTATACTTTAATTATGGCAGTATAAATGTCTTTATATATATCAAACAATTGAAAAGCAGCTATTTCACATAAGATTATATTTAAAATTATTTCCTCAATAGTATCTTTAAACTTGTCGTGAATTATAATTTTAATATTTTCAGTGTATAAAGTATAATATTGTTGAAACATCTCATACGTCTTTAGTATAGAATTAGGGTCTTTCTCAATACCATCATTTTTAATACAGTCAATTATAAACTTCTTAATATGAGAAACAATTTCATTCACTTTATCAACACACTCTTCAAGTTTACTCATACGTTCGTCAATACACTGTGAGACAATTTTTAACCCGTCAAAAGTGACTTGCTGCATGCATATCGATGGTTGGTGATAAGCTGTTTTTTGTTTCTTTGCTCGTGGTGGTTGATGACGTAGATTCTCACCATCAGTAACAGTAGCGGCAGCAGCAGCAACAGCAGCAGCACCACCATCACCACCAGTGTAGTCATTGAAATGGGAAGCGCTAACTGTATGCAGTACATCGTCGTTTTCTTCGTCAATCAAAAGATTTGGAAAGAGGGATGTTCCGACAGGTCTTTCTTCTATCAATATGGATTTGGTATTGTATGAAGAAGTAAACATCAGATCATGATTCTCCATGTACACCTTCGTTGGTCGAGCGTATTCACTTTGGAATCTGTACGCATCTTGGAAATAGCAATTTATAAGATCAAAGTAATTCTTGAAGACCTTCCAGCCAGATGCATCAAATTTGACGGATTTAAAACATGTTGTAGACGTTGAAAGTTTCACCACTGGTCGATAGCTTCCCTGGTAACTTTCTAAGCCAAGAGTAACGCGTTTCGAGTTTGACTTATTAATGGCGTAGGACGTGGAGAGCAGCATATTTGGCAGAACGTTCTGCACACGAGATGGAGCACTGACACTTGATTGGGCCATGGTACGAAGAACAAGAGGTACAATATACAGAGTTACACTTAGCAAACGATCTCTCAAACTTTCACGAAAGAACTGATGGAGCTCCTCACTCTTCAAGCTCTTTTATACATTTTAACCCCCCACTAATTCAAAGTAAAATGATCGAATGCAGTGGGGAGAGATTTTCTGCGCGTGTATTCTCAGAACTTTACAAAGGAAGTATCATATTCGTTAACCGTCAAAGGTTACGGTTACATTTCTCCGAGTTTTTAAGAACAGGGTGTTTACTCTACTACTACTACTACAACCGTCAGTTTTATCAGCTTCTCTTACAGATAAAGATTGAAATGGAATATAAAACTAAACAGTAAATATCACCGGATGTTAGTATTATAACCGTTAATAAATGCCGATGTATATGTACTTAGAACTATACAGCGAGGTGTGATGCAACAGGAAAAAATATATCATATTACTACAGTATGGAATTAAAGGAATGAGTAAGACTCTATAAATGAAAACATTTTTATATTATGAAAGATTACACTTTATTCATATTTTTACTACATGATATCTGACAATTATTATTCTTATTACTTTACATACATTCTCGAAGTACATGTTTGATTACAAAATCCTGAGCCGCGCGAGGCTTCACTTCCAAACCTTCTAACATCTTTCGAGCGTACACGATGATTATTATTTCGTAACAGCTTTTTATAGAACGATACAACTACGGCATCATTTTTTCGTGAATCTCGCGAGAACTTATGACAAAACGTGCGTAAGTTAGGTAGCCTAACCATATGGTAAAGGAACATAACACAATACTGGCCACACACCTGTGAATCAAAACTTTGCAACTTTTTTTTATTCCACTGATACCGCTTGCAATTTCTTTTGAGTCGTTTAAGATGATGTTGGGACATTGGTGGTAGTCCGTAACTGTCAAAGTATGTTCCATAACCGTTTGAGTCTATGTAGATAGCAATCCAATGTGTTCCTTTCTTCTTGTGATCATCTGTATTAGCTATGATGGCCGCGGGGTATTCCAAAACGTTTGGAATTCTATCCGCAGCATACACGCCAACTGTCTTGACGGTTAACGGGACAAGAGCTTTTAGTAATTCTTGTGTATTCATTCTATTATTATTATTATTTCAGCAATGATCGACTACGTCCTCCTCGTGTGTCGCGTAAATAGACGATGAAGTAGCTGTACGTACCCGCGAGTTTAGTTTGCAGTACAATGCATCACTAAATTTCTGTGTAGAATCTTGTGTTATACCTTCAGCTATAGAGTGTAACCACTTTCGTAACACATATGCATGATTGAGAGCACAATCGCGACTGGAGTTTATACCTTGAATGCCATGATTTAAACACATGAAGTTACCTGAATAATTTATTTTCAATTCGTCAAAATTCGGGGCATACATTTCTTCAACGTTCACAACTTCTCGACACATTACAGTCTCCAGGAATCTCCAATTGTCATGACCGCGTGTAAAAATACGTATAGCCACTTTGGCTATTTGTTGTAAATGATACCGTAGTTGTTCAATGGTGATGTCACCTTCATGCCAACGAATTCCATGAAAATGATTAGAAATGTAGTCGTTAGTTCTTTTAAGTCCAGTTGCAAGTTCTTCAAATCTATGGGGTTCCTTAACTATCCAATGTTGGACGATTCTGTGCTCTAAACCAAGTACACCAACTTCTTTAGGTGTAAACTTGTTGTTACAGTCTCTCAAACCCTGAATATTGATAACGTAATCCATGATACTATAAAAATTGACACAGTCGATCCAAACTCCCTCACTTCTCAAACGTCACTGAGAGTATGACGTTTAGCTTTTTTTTTTGCTCATCTATAGCATAGAGGCGCTGCTGTTGCTTTTTCCCCATCCCTCTTCTCCTTCTTCACCTTCTCCTCTTACTTTTCCATCGCTTTAACGGTATTATGCATTAAAATCCGTTATTATTTGCCTACTTGAATCTATTTCCAAGACATTGTCGTATTCGGCGTAAATTATACAATTGATTGTAGATTCAAGTGCTCTTTCAAATTTTACCTCTACACGAACACTGCCGTGCTTGATTAAATTCCAATGAGAAACTGAATTTGCTGATAAATCAGGCGTTAGATCAAAAGCAAATAATGTATACCCTTCATCGTAGTCCGATCGTGAGATAATTAAGGCTTCGTTTAGAAAATGAATTCCAGTCCCAGAATATAGTGTATGAAACGAGTCGACAAATAATTGACTTTCACCCGTAAATCGAGGCTGCAATGGTTTGCTGGGAATCTGGACACCATCCACATAAAGAGAAATATAGTTTATATTAAAATGTTGGAAATTAAATGGATTAAGCTTTCTATTTCCATTGAATGCCTTGTTATCCACAAATCCAATGATTATTCTTTTGGGTATTTGACCGAGAATAACGTTGTCCAGTGTATCACCAAGAATACCTCTATGCATTGTAAATGCCTTCACCTCTACACGATTGATTGGATATTTAGCAGTGGCTTTTGTAAGTGCATTAGCATGAGCTAGTATAACACCTGGACTTATTTTAACTCGACGCACAATCAGTGAAGCTTCCTTAATGCGTATTGTAAATTTATCATCATCTGTAAAATCCATCAAACAAAAAGCATCCTTACTCCTAACCAATCGTAATCGCAGTTCAACACCATTTAACAGAAATTTATTTTGATTAAAAACATCGCAATGCAAATGACCAAGTAAATCGACAGTTTTACCATTCTGGGTAAAATACTGACGGTTACACTGACCAATATTTGCATTTACATCACTACGCTTGGTATTGGGAGGCGCTGTCCATTTTCCAGGGGTATCCGCATACCAGAGTCCACTCGTGAGATGTGATTCCATACTATTCTTTGAATAATTTAACAGTGTTTCGATGTAAGCTCGGTAAGGATAAGCATTGTTTGGTGGTGAAACCAATTTTTGATTAAAGAAAACATCTATTTGGTTAAATAGCGAATGTAACGTGTTATTTATTGCTGCTACCTTCGGATACTCTGTAGCTTTAGCTGCTTCTGTTATTTCAACATTTGGCTTTACCTGCATACGAATGCTTAGCATTGTGTGTGCAAGATCGAGATAATCACTACCAGCTGGAACGACGAATTCCAACGGTCCATCGTCTGTTAGCGAAGAAACTGGTTTATAATGTATAAATTGAGAGCTTTCCACCGAAGTCTGTGTAGGTGGTAATGTAAATAAATCTAATTCTGATTTCATGCATTCGCATGAGTTTGAGTGTAGAAAAGCCATATTAAATAATATCTATGTAGATCCAAAAATATCGCTGACACCGCGTTGTTTTCTCTTCTTCCTTGGCTTATTTTTACCCGCTTTCTTTTTCGTAGATTTGCGAACACTGACACGGCTCTTCTTCTTCCTCTTTACACGACCACTTTTACTGCTGATGCGCACAGCTGAACTGTTCTTGGACGATTGACGCTTCCGCTTTTTAGCGCGTATCTTATATCCTGATCCCTTCATCATAGCGGCAATTTTATCAGCGGCTTTATGCTTAAGATTTTTACCGGACTCACGCATGCGCATATTTACAGCTTGTTTAAAATTGCTTCCGTGATTTCCAACATCATCTAGTACATGCATTCCTGCTCTGATAGCTTCTTTTCCAACGGCTTTAGCACCACTCGTAATGTAAGGTAAAACTCTTCGAAATAATCCACTCAAAAAGCTACCGATTCCACCATGACCGCGCTGATAAGTTGAACCTGCAAACACTCGACGTACTCCTCCTCCTCCACCATCACCACCACCACCGATTTGATCGGCATAGTATTCTGCGTAGTAAGCCATTTTTTTCTCAGAGAATGCGCTTGAAATGTAGTGTTACGGACAACGTCTCGTACTCGAATGGTATATGATTCCCATTTTCATCTCTTATATCTATTATTATATTCTGAAATGTGTTATTTAACAATGGTAGATAAATTCCCGGTGCAAATTGTTTGACCAGTCTCGCACCAAATTTATATTTTGAATTATCGAGTGTCACTATGCGCAAAAGGGATGCTTGAACGTCACCGACTGTGTACGGAATACAAATATCTGAGTAAACGAAAAATTGATCAGCTATCGCTCTTGCCAAACAACCAGGTCTGTTTCCTACCAATGTTGCATTTTTTTTCGACTCTACAGATGGAATCATGGGTATAAATTCCTGATTTCTATATTTTTCATTCTCAAAGCCAAATATTCGTTTGACTTTTTCGCTCAAGCTGAAAAAATGAGTTTCCTTACATTCACACTTTTTATGTAAATTGTAATAACCACTTTTTTTCTTTGCCTGCTCAATACGTAAGTGAGATTCAGGTATATTGTTTATAGCTTCTGTGAGATTGTTGAGATTCTCGTAAACACCTGGTGGAAATATGGCATCGTTGTGTTTGTCGTTTGTCCAATCCGGTAAATATTCAGATATGTCTCTCTTTCTTGCAACTGCTATTCTACGCGCGTTAACAAACTTTATATTACATTCGTGTTTCTGAATATGCATCATCGTGCATGGTATGCTGATTTCCGTGAGAGCAACACTCCACTTACCATGCAGACGTACTTCGTGCGATAAGTGCGTGGTGAAGCAAGATGTTGTATTTTCAGAAAAATATTTCATACTACTGTTACTCGGCAATATCAAATAAAATTCGTCCTCAGCCATATTTAAAGTATAACGATTTCGCTTGCTTTAATCCACGAATTAAATTTATCAGGATAGCCAAACCACTTTACAAAAACTTGTTTTTTAACACCACGTCCCCTACTCTTGATCACACGTTCCACTTTGAATTCCTTATTTTTTGACAAACGATCATCACCAACTCGAGCTAGTTCTTCGGGATAAAAAAATCCGTCGATTATTTCACCTTCTAAATCAATCAATTCATAGGTGAAGAGATTTTGACGACGTGAGACACGGGTAATCTTAAAGATCTCTTCACTGTAATTCTTTTCGTAACCTTTATCGAAGGTGCCTTTCAACCGACTGATGCGAACATGATCACCCACGCTGTATATATGTGCTCTAGACTTTTTTCTCTGACTAAGAGCTCTTTTTTCTAAATTTTTTCTTGCCACAACTGCATTACGAATATTTACAACTGCCGGAACCATTTTAGTACCACTATGCATAGTGTGATTATACGCGTAAACGATATTTTCAATAACATCGATATACCTACGAGTATTTTTGTGAGTAAAATATCTGAACATACGTTCTTTGAGCGTGCGATTTAGACGCTCGACGACGGCTGCTTTAACATCGGGATTACGTGCTACTCGAAAATTAATCTTGTGTTGTTTTATATAATTTTGAAAATCTGATCCGACAAACTCTTTGCCTCTATCAGTTTGTATAAGAATTGGGCGTCGCCCATCGGCTCTTTTTAAGATTTTGTCGAAAGCAGCTATAACACTTTTTGTACTTTTGTCACGTAAAGGCTCGACCCAAGCATATTTACTGAGAACATCTACGACTACAAGTAAATACGCAAAATTATCGTTATACGTTTTGAGAGATTGCATGTCACACAAATCCATTTCCCAACAATCATCCACATTAGTGACATTGTACATCAATCTAGGAAATTTTCGTCTAATAGGTTTGTGTAATGTGTATGCATCTTGATTACTTAACCACTCATTAACCTCGCTTTTCCTCTTCTTATTTTTACCATTGGTTCGTAACAGATTACGTGCACCAGCGTATCCAGTCTCGTGTCTAGTGTCAAAGTATTGATTTTCATAAGACATGTTAAATTTTATAAGCCAGCCACTTGTTGTTGTTGTTGTTGTTGTCTGCTTTTTGCGATATGGATTTTTTCTTATTCAAACGTGCACTATAGCGTTGTGCGGCCGCGATTCTAGTACCTTGTTCCAAAGTCTGAACGCTCTCGGAATTATTTCTCTTGGTTGAAGGAATTTTGTTTAATGCACGTTTCAAACTTTCACTAATTTTTATCACCTCTGGATTACTTATTAATTTGGGTGGAGTGTCAGTTGTTGCTATAAAATTAGCTAATTGAAATCTTCCTACAGGTTCTTCAACAGGTCTACTCCGTACCACGTCTTCTAGTAAATCTATAATATTTGAGTGTGGTATAGCTTTATCATCAATGCTAACTGTACCTGAATTATCCCATTTAATACGATGCGATGCTGATTTCCAATGTTGAAGCAATAAACGTGCTTTTCTCACATAACCCTTGGAAATGCTTGCAAGTATCGCTTCATCGGTCAATGGGCTCGATATATCTTTATTTTCATGCTCTACATCAAGTATATTTGCATCTGATAAAAGTTCCTGACGTTCCAAATTTTTAAAATGAAGATATCTTCTTAAAATTTGTAAATATTTTTGACATTTTTCACGTTCATCGGTGATACTTTTTGAAAAAAGTATATCATGCATCTCAGCATCGAGACGAGTTAAATTATCACCCTTTGTCTGTATCGTTGGCTCTAAAGCATTACTCGACTCTTCTAATATATGTTGTTGTTGTTGTTGTTGTTGTTGTTGTTGTTGATACTGTTGCTTCGTCACTCTCTCGTATGTTTCCTCTGGTACAATAACCATTTTACGAGCGTGCTCCATATTTTAATTTCCAGAGACTCCAAATATTTTTGACACAAGTGCACCTATAATTGGTGTAAGTAACATTGGTAAAAAGGCACCACCGTTTTGAATAAGGACGCGTTTCTTTTTTTTCCACTCTTTTTCACTGTTATTACTACTGGATTTATTTAATAATTTTCTCAAGACACTTTTATGTTTTTTTAACTTTGACTTGTGTGAGTTTTTTATTTTAACGACTCCGCGCAATACATTTAACACGCACTCGCATATGTTTTTAATGAGTTTTTTATCAGCTACACGTAACAGTGCTAAGCGCTGTTGACTATCTGCATGACAAAGAGCATTCAATACTGCAACACACTTTTTTGTAAAATGCTTTGGTAGGCATCCACACTTTGTATCTTCTTTTTCTTCTTCTGCTTCAGTAGCAGCAGCAGCAGCACCACCACCACCACATCCACGCTGTCTTCTACCCTGTCTTCTACGCTGTCTACGACTATCGGTTCTCGCAGACACTCCTCTCCCGGCCATTGTTTCAATCAGACTGAAGCTTTAATCATAGAATCCTCTACTTTTATCGGAATTTCTTATTCTTCTTCGGTACATATGCATAACTCAATTTATCATCGGGAAAAACAGAGGTGCGGAAACGAAATTCATCCTCGGTCGACTGTTTCAAATCCAACAAAAGATAGCCATGAGAAGTTGACGTACTATCGAGATACGCTTCTTGTAAAAATTTTGGGTCTTCGGGATAGACTTGACGTGCTAGATATTGTATTTGCGAACGATCACGTGGATTTTTAAAAATAACGAGGTAATTTGCATTTAATGAGATATCGCGTTGACCAGCTCCTTTGTGGAAAAGATTTTGTGTAATAAAAATCACACTTAAATTCTTATGATGACTTCCCTTTGTAAATAAATCGAGAATAATGTTATTCGAAGATTCTCTCATTAAATCATCGATAATTAATAATTTTTTCTTTTCATTGTCTTGAGAATAATCTGAAGGCTGAGGTAATCCCTCGTGAAATTCAACAATTTTTTTTCTACTCTCCCTACTTATGCCTCCTGGAAGAAAGTCTGTCTCATACGTAGACTGCCACTCGGCATAATAGAGTAATATCCGATCAAAAGTTACACTGCACATGAGTGGAAGATGTCGAAGAAACCTTTTGACAAAAACTGTTTTACCACATCCCGTGGGTCCGCTAACGATACACGTAAACGGATGTTTGAATCGCATATCCATTTTGCCTAGTACTCACACACACACACACACACACACACGAGAGAGATTTTCCTTAAAATAAGCTTATGGTACGCGGACGGTCGGCGGCGGCGGCGGCGGCGGCGGCGCGACGCGGCACACGTAAAAATAAGCTAATTTTACGTGTGCTGAATCACAAGCTGTTATTACCGATGTTTAAGCTGATATTCGTGTCCAACAAACTAAATAACAACGCGAGTAAGCTGAATTACGCGTTAAAATGAGCTAAATTTCCCATAAGAAGCGTTCTCTTCGATGACAGAAGCTATACTGAGGATATAAAAATGTGTTAGGGATCTTTTAAATGGAAAAATAAGAAAATTATATAAAAATTTGTTTATTTTTATTTACAATAAATACATCCAAAAAGTTAATTACTCTTATATCCAAAAGGTAGAGACTTACGTGACGTAAGGTATCGTCGTTTTTTCAATACAACACAACATGTTTTCGATTCTTCACGCGTTACAACTTCATGCATTTTAGTTCTTCTGATAGTTTTGAATTTTAAGCGTATTTTACTACATTCATCATTCATTTTTTCAGATTCGTGATCTTCGTTTGCAAAGGCATTGTTAATCAAATTCTTAATGCTATCAAAATTAATTTTTACACCGTTTGAGAAGTTTAATGAGATACCTTTTACTTTACAACATTCAATTTTATCATCTTTATTGGGTGTTACAGCTGTGTAAGCGTAAAACTTTGGTCCTCCCGAAACAAAATTACTTATATACGTATTTTCACCATAACCACAAAGTTCATCTGTCATATCACCTAGTTTAGAGCCAATAAAAGGTTTATACTCATCCGAAGCATCGTCATGCGAAACAAATATACAAGAATCTGTGTCATAATAAAGAACACGATCACCCAACCTTTTCAAGTAATTATATAGTTCTAAACGTGCTTGAGCAGTGGTGTAAGCCGCAATCACGACACTCGTATGCGGGGCAGGAGTGACAGCCTCATCCTTGTATTGCCAATTCACGTACAGTATCTCATCATTAATTGCTAGTATATCATTAACATCTCTTTCCGGACAAGTAAGAAGTTTTAAAAGAGATTCACGTGATTTTACAACTTCAGTTTGTTTCAAATTACTCCGTTGTCCAAACTTTCCCCAAAACGAATTTAAGCAGAGTTTAGCAACAGCACGTAACCCTGAATTTTTTTTCGATATTATTTTTATCCATAGTTATACCCTCATCGAGTCTATACTGTTCAATGTATTGTAATTTAGTTGCTTCATCAGTACACCATGAGGGCCATCCGCTAGCCTCTTGCTTGATTTTTAAGAAAGTATTTACGTATTCAGCAAAAAGACCTCCGCTACCATCAATTTGATTATATTGTGTCATCTCATATTGCCAAATAATATAAATTTTCGTAATACTGTAACCGAGTTCAACAGCTTTACGCAACTCATCAGCAACCCAGGTGCCCGTGAATTCACGCATTTTTGGGTCTTCGTGATTGCAGTCACACTGCTGCATTTCTTCACAGCATGAGCGGCAAAGAGCAAAAAGAAGACGTCCGTGCATTTTAATTGGTAAGAGTGGAATGTGCAGGTCGCGCGGTGGTAAGATACTACATTTAACTAATCCTTCAATATTGTTGAGATTATTGTTATTCCCCTG
>JAZHPH010000642.1:0-30730 GCA_037356405.1 Nasonia oneida | reverse complement strand
GAAGCAGGACATATCGTTGATAGACATCGAAGGTTTTAACGAGCAACCAAGCTTAATCGACAATTTGAATAATTCACAGAGCAAATTCGACTTTAATTTCAATTTGGACAGCATATTAGATAACACCATGGTGGGTGGCGGGCCAACCAATCAACAACAACAACAACAACAAGCGCCACAGTAGTTGCGGTTATCGCTAAAATATGTAGCAAATCTAATACCAGAATTCGACGGAAAATGCATGTCGGTTAACGAATACGTAGAAAAATTAAAACATACAAAGAACATGCTATCAGAGATCGATTAAGCAAATTTAATTCCGATACTAAAAATGAAACTAAAAGGCGATGTATATAGGGCTACGTTAAATGTACAAATTAATAATATTCAAGATTTTATCAAAGCTGTGCGATAAATTTATCCGTCAAGTGATAAAATGGCAACTCTTTATGGAAAAATAGCAGAAAGTTTACAAAATCCAGACGAGACGGTACTCAGTTTTGCTAACAGATTGCAAGAATTAGTATTACAAGTAAAGGACAGTAAGGAAGTGGAAGCATATACAGCAGAAGAAAAACAAAGATTCGAAACTAAAATAGATGCAGAAACTCTGTTAGCCTTTATAGAAGGATTACGGCAGGAGATACGTTTAGAATTAGGAGCGACGAGGGATTTAGGTGATGCTATACAAAAAGCAATAGAAGTAGAGACGAGATTAAACAAAAGAGATTTGATATTTGGCAAAGCAAACAAAGTATTTTGCAGTTTAAGCAATCAAGCGGCCATACCCGTGTAAAAGAATTAGTCTGGGCTCAGTCCGGCACAAGTATGGCGTAAGTCTGGCCAGATTAGTCTGGCATTTGAGACTTTCCCATACATAATCCCAGACATTTTATTTTTTCATTTGCTAAGTCTGGCAAAAATCCCAGACTTATTTCCCAGACTACTTCCCAGACGTTTTATTTTTTATACTTGTCAAGTCTGGGAAAAATCCCAGACTTTTCTCCCATACTCTTTACCAGACTTACGCTATTCACGCAAAAGTACGAAAATTAAAAATTGTATTCGTTTTCGGTTGTATTTACAGACTCAATAATATAAATATCAGTATCGACGTTCAACTGAAATAAAATAAGTTGTATGTCACTTACTGGTACTGCAATAAAAATATCGTGATTAACGGTACATAAATAAATGTGAGGTAAGTAAGATGCGCTTACATTGGAATAAAAAGCCTCTTTAGTATTGTACGTATTAATTATAGCATAACTTATACAGTTTTCGTCGCAGTTATCGCACGGCGCTTGACAATCGCAAGTACATAACTTACCAAATGTCAAAATTGCCCCAACATAGGATATTCCATCTTTTAAATATTTCACTACGTTTGATTTAGTTTTTATCTTTCTACTATATGATGCAGAATCGAAGAGTATATTGCCAATAAGAATTCTATGAAATACATGAACTTTATTTTCATCAAATTCCATATTCCTGAAACAATATAATATTGAATCTGGGGTGTGTATTTTTTTCTCTATTTTTCCAACAATTGATATATTATCATTAATTTTATATGCTTTTAACCTTGATTTTGATTCCAAAATAGCATAGTAACTACTTACTACATTTCCTGGAACTAGGTATTTTTTTTTCAATTCTGAGTAATTAAAAAATAGTGAAACTGAAGAATATATTTGTAACACGGCATGTTTTGTCCCATGAACAAGACTCTTAAGTATACCATTCATGTTTTCAAATGGAAAGCAGGACGTGGTCCACAGCGGGCCAAACCGCTTTACTATTTCGGGTAGATGCAACAAAAGGTGCACATTGCAGCTCATATATCTCTCTCCGTATAAATGACTAAATCGAGATACATATTCGTTGAGACATTGATTTGATTTCTTAATCATACCATGCGTTATACTTTCTTTATTTAGTAAATATATAGCGAGGTCCAATAGTTTGTAATGATTAAAATATTGTTCTGGCATAACATCATGGAGAATCGGTAAACTATAAATAAGTAGAAACAATTTTAGTTCAGAGGCTTTCCAGTAGGCCATGTCGAATGTTGTGCGCGGTAAACGGGCAACGAAATTCGGCGGAGAAATGGCTTTTACTCGCTTATTGATTATTGACTGTACTTTAGTTAAAGAAAACGCATAGCTATGATGATATTCAGAATCGAACCAAAGTGAAACCAATTTTTTCGTAATACCAACATAAACGCAGTGCATGACGTCTATGGCAGTTGTCTCGATATATTAATAAACTATTTTTGATAATTCGGTGGGCCCTTTAACTCCGTAAACGTCCTGCTTGTTTATTTTAGCTTCCTTAGCAAATTCGATACATTCTCGAGTACTACGTAATTCAAAATTATTATTATAAGGATAAACGTGTACGTTCTCTAAATGTTTGCCCTTTTCCTTGCAATTGGGGCAGCCGTAATCACCGTTGAAATATTTCATATTTAGAAAGTGCGCTTTCGCATTCAAATCGCACGTACCACATATAACTACTCCACGTACCTTATTGATTCAGCATTTGGCAGTAAAAAAATCTACACCCTTGTAAAAATCATATTTTCTCGTTTGAATCTCTGCACATAGGGCAATTCATTAATGACAAAATAAACAGGCCAGATGCCTAATTTCGAAGATTTGTACAGTGGCACACCATCGGTATTCCAGGTTAAAGAAATATTGTTCGGATTTGCAAGGAACCCACTATCGCATAGTTCATTATAAATACTCCCATCATAAATATCTTCAAGGTTATGTACATTTTTTTTAACTCGCGTGAATCTATGAATTAAAAGATCTCTAAAATCTATACGCTTATATAATTTTTCCAATTGTGAAATGATAGGAATTTCTATAAAATAACTTGATCGCGTTATCTCTTTACACTCATTGCATTCAGCGTCGTCAGCGGCTTCGTCAGTACTTTGCCGTTTCGTAAAACACATTTCGCAAAAATAATGTCGCTTCAAAGGGGACATGATATTATGAAAAATCAATTGAAATTTATACAAGTTTATACAAGTTTTGACGCAAAAATTTGACTCAATGCAGTGCAGCTATAAAAGAGAAAGTATATGCGTAAAAAGAACATCTGTCATCTTAAACCTAAGCATTAACGACAAGACTGACAGTATATGTTCTGCTACGGTCAGGGGCGCGCCGGGATACAGAGGCTTCCTTGCATTTTTAATGGACAGATCATGGTCTTCGTACTCTTCGTCGTCGTTCTCAGATGTTTCTGATTGATTATTGTCGCTCGATTCGGTCTCATATTCATTCGTTGCACTGAAGCAATGTTCCTCTTCCTCATCGGTATCTTGGTTATCGATCAATTCATCTTGAATTATTTCCCTGTCTTCCCTCTCAAATGAATTATTTCGAGAATCTATATTGTGAAAGAAAATAGCTACTTAGTAATACGCATTGTTTCTGAACAATAAAAATCGACACAAATTTTCTACGCGTAACGCGGTTATGGTCTTACAAAAATTCCGGGCTTGATCACCGATAGTCAAAAAGAGCGAATTCCGTGCTGTAATTTAACGAGCGCGCGCAATGATTGAGTGTAGGGACATATTTATCAAACATTCGATATACACAGACAGGGCACGCGCGCATATATCTAGCTCTTCGTCGGACGTTACTTGCACCTGATTAAGACTGAAATATACAGTTAAACATCGATAGCAATTTTCAATCGCGTCGAGTGAAAAGCGTCCAAATTCGCGTAAATTGCGAATTAAAAGCTATAAGTGGCGGCTCGTCTTGACTGCGAAAATTATGAAGCTCAGTTTTGTGTGCAGGATTTGTACTTATCACGAGGAGATGAAAGTTCGCGTGCGCACATAGGTGACTTTTGATGTGACGATATATTTTTCTAAATGTGCAAAAGCGTATGAAATATATAAATGATTCGTGTCTACTTTTTATACTACAAATTATACTTACTCTTACTGTCGTTCGAAGATAAGTAAGGGTTCTGCACTTCTATGTCACACTCTGTATCAGATTCATCCTCAGAGCTTTGGTTATTACCCAAAAGACAGTACTGCCGATATGCTTTTCGAATTTTGTACTGCTGAGCCCTGCTGGATTCGATAAAATTCGTTGCTCTCTTCATTATTTTCTATTATTATGAGTAAATTACGGTCTATAATACAAAACTTTTTTCCGTATAAAATAACCTATTCGATCTTTAATGCGCTCGCTGTCGAATGTTTACAATGAAGCAACAAGATTTGAAATATGAAAATCGAAACATGCATGAAGTTGGTTGCGATGTAAATAAATAACAGCGCTTCACGCCTCGCGTTTGAAAAAACGCAGACGGAAAGAGTCGAGGATACGAATGCAGCTAACTCTTTTTACCAATAAGAATATTGTTTAAAGAAATAACGAATCAAGTGATACAAAATGCATTCCCTGGTTCTATGGATAAATGCTGATCCGAAACATCCAGTATTTTGAGTGATAAGGATATCAAAAGGAAAAAGACGAAAACTTTCGTCCGATGGGGAGGTGAATGGCATGAAATCGAAATAATCATCAGCAGTGGTATTTATAATACATTTTTATTAAATGCGATCATTGTTTTGAATTTATTTCATGACTTAATTGAAAACTGCTGTTATTATATTATAAGATGACGTGGATTACTTGGAGTCTCTCGATGTCGATGTCTCTGGAAAGATCATGGCGCCTCAGAGACGAAAATCATTTCCACAGGCTGTGATCTTGAAAAAACGCGAGATGGCCTCGAAGAACAAAAAAATTATGGCAGCAGCATCGAGTGCGAACGCGAAACTTGACGAAAAACTTCTCTCTGAAAAATCAATTTTTAGCGATGTCTCGGATGATGAGTATGATAGCTTATAACACGCGTGTTCATTATTTATTTTATTCAAGTGAGTAATTAATATGTTACTTTTTAGATCTACAATGCGCATGGAAAGCTCGGAGGCAGAATCAAAGTATAACGGCAGCGATGTAAAAGGGACCGGTGCGACTGAAACCCGCGACAAGGATGAGAATTACGGGAGAAAGCGCAAAGAGAAACGTAAAAACAAGAAAGAAGAAGACGAGGATAATGAAGTGATCGCGAAGAAACGCCGAGAAAATCCTAGTAGTGAAAAGAGCCCTGGCGATGCCCCGAAAACCATATATAGCGGTGAGAAAAAGATCGCTAAGAAGAGCAAAACGTCAGGAAGTGAGGTTAAAGTTAAAGCTACGGCATCGAAGAAGAATCAGAAGAGAAAGGAGGAGCAGAAGATGAACAATGAGAAAAACCGCGAAATAGATGACGAGACCGGTCAAGGCATGAATCAACCGCGTGATGGCGCAGCCGATGCAAAAAATCGTGGTCAGAACGTAGTGCCTGGTAGAAGCGCAAATTCTGCGAACTGTAATCAGGTCTACAAGCCACGGGATAACGAGAATGAAAGGGATCGAAACTCTAGGCCTCACGACGACGAAGATGACGAGAGTGGAAGGGAGATAAACGCAAGGCCTCACGGTGACGAAGATGACGAGGGTGTAAGGGACTTTAACCCTCACGATCAGAACGAAAACGAGGGTGAAATGGAAAATAACGATGCGCCCGATGTTGACAACGCCGAGAATCGAGAACCGAATATGGCAGATTTCTTGGTATCTAAACGTCCAGCAAAAGGAAAAGTGAGTGTACTATTTATTAAAGTAAACAAAAGTAAATTTATGTTTTACAAATTTGAATTATCCAGGTCCAGCTTATCAAAGGCATTGAAATATATATCGATGCAACAAAGCTCGCGTATATGAAGATGAAATGGCGTGCAAAGCCAGAAGAATTCGCTCGTCGACTTATGAAGTTAATTGTATGCAAGAATAAACTAAAAGAGATGACTCCCACAGGAAGAGCGAATACTAAGAGTATCCCTCCATCACTCTACAAAGCAGTTTTATGCGAGTAATGCAGGATATTAAATCAAAATATATTTCTACATCTCTACATTCATTTTTACATAAATTTTTGTGTTTTTTAGTGTACGTGAACAAAAAAATACCGCAAGGAGAGGAAAAGTTGGTAGAGCAACGATACAGGCGAGTCCTCACCAATATGTGCAACACCTTAAGGAATCCGAAAGAATATAAAAAAAAAACGTTAATGTCTGTTAACTTATATTTGATTGTTTTAGTTTTTATGAATCACCTTAGTTTTCTTGAAGTGCATTAGCTTATTTCAATCCATGTTTTCTTTTTAAATAAAATATTTGTTAAATTAATTCCCACATAAACAAATCTTGCAAAAACGTCTGGTGAAAAGTATGGGAAAAAAGTCTGGGATTTTTCCCAGACTTGACAAGTATAAAAATAAAACGTCTGGGAAGTAGTCTGGGAAATAAGTCTGGGATTTTTGCCAGACTTTACCAGTATAAAAATAAAACGTCTGAGATTAAGTATGGGAAATAAGTCTGGGATTTTTGCCAGACTTAGCAAATGAAAAAATAAAATGTCTGGGATTAAGTATGGGAAAGTCTCAAATGCCAGACTAATCTGGCCAGACTTACGCCATACTTGTGCCGGACTGAGCCCAGACTAATTTTTTTACACGGGTATCAGGAGATACAAGCGTTGCCATATACTCGTGTCAAATTTGCCAAGACTATGGACACGAGGCATTGTTTTGCCATAAAGTAGTGTGTGTTTACTGCAAAAATAAAGATCATTTGTCAGATAGCTGCAGAATAGTAAAAAAGAAGATTCAATTAATTTGCAAATTCTGCAATAATCACGGGCATTCAATTGATGCCTGCAAAATGAATAGAATTAAAGGCAATCATTGTCAATATTGCCAAGTAATGGGTCATAACGTAACTCAATCCCAAATCAAGGAAAACAAAGCGAGATGTGTGAATTCTGCAATGGCACAACTCATACAATAAAAGATTGCCCAGATGTAACGTGCAAAAGATGTAATCAACGGGGACATGTATTGAAATACTGTCCAATATTAATGGATAGGAAATTTCTAATGTGTGCAATTTGCAATAAAAATGATCATGAATCTGAACAGTGTGAAGAAGCTAAAATATTAGTAGCACAGAGTAGAGCGAAAGCATGTCAACAAGATATCCAATGCCAGATTTGTAACGAAAAAGGTCATTCGGGAAAATACTGCCCCAAATTCATGGCTCAGCAACAAGCTACAAATAATGCCGACGCCTCGTATAAAAATCAAAATTATAACAACTATAATAATAACTATAGAAAAAGCAACAATTTTAATAATCAGAACAAAAATACAAGTAATCCTAATTGGAAACAAATAAGTTGCGAGTATTGCAAAATGAGAGGACATCCAATACAAGAGTGCAGAAAATTAAAGAATTTAGAGAATATGGCTCAAGAGCGGAAAAATTGCAGTTATTGTAAAGAAGATGGACACACAGTAGAAAATTGTCAGGAAACCAAGGCATTGGAATCAAGGGCAAATAAATTCTGTAGCTATTGCAAAAATACGAACCATATGACAGAGGAATGTTTTAGATTGCAAAATCTGCAAACGAATCATGCGGGAAACGACTAAAGCCTTCTCGGGGCGAGTGGGCGAGGAAGAATAAGGCCAATGCACTCGAAACAAATAGTGACACAGCAAATTTAATAAAAACAAGAGATACATATGAGAAAAATGTCCTAAAAACAGAGAAGGCAGAGAAATGCGAGAACGAAGTAAATATAGTAAGTAAATAGTAAGTATACCACATAAAGTTAGGTGATCGATTAGAATATATTGAGATCGCAAATCCATACACAATCAAATCATGTAGTCTACTCGTTGATAGTGGCGCACAAATAAATATAATTAAATTAGGTCAAATTTCTCCGGAGGCGCAATTACAAGATAAAAAAATATTGTTGACAGGCATAACAAGCAAACAGATGAAAACTCTAGGAATAGTTAAACTACCAATAAATAATAAATATTTTGATTTTCACGTCGCACCAGAGGAATTCGATATTCCGTACGATGGCATTTTAGGAATTAAATTACTCAGAGAAAGTAAATTACGTTTAGATGAAGGATATTTGGAGATAAATGACATAAAATTATCAAATAACGATCAAAAGAAATTTCTCAGTAAAATTTTAAAAGAAATCATTGATGAAAATGATATATATGAAGGTTTACATGAAAATAAGGGCACCCAGAGTAAAGCTGAAAGTGAATGTAAAGAAGAAATCTATCAACGTAATAATCAAAGCAGAATAAATGAGAGCATGGAGCAAAAGGCAGGAGAGTCCGACGAGAAAAAGGATTTGAACAAAAATGAAATGTTGTTAGAAAATACTTTTTACGAGGATGTGAAAACAGTCTTAAATACAATAACTGAACGATATGAAGTGAGTAATAATGCTCAGGACAGAGCTAGCAGTAGCTTAAGTCTTACTCGGTCTTGTAAGCATCTGTAAAACTCAATAAATACGCTAAAACTCAATTCTCAACGAGAGTGCATTATTTAAACCTCCTTATACACGTTTGACGGATCCCGATTCCCTTCGCACACGACTGGCGGACAGTCCTGAGCAACCACAACAGCTGGAGTGGAGCAGAAGTCATCCCGTGAACAACCACAAAGTAAGTACAATATATTCTGATAATTACAGGGCCTAGCTAAGACTTAACACCACCACGGAGTATCTTGTATTTTCAAACTTCTAGAAAAACAGAAAGTCCGATCGAATTTTTCTTTCGGTAGAACGATTCATTAAACTTAACACTACGGCGCTACAGACTCGGTTTTTCATTTGCTAGCTCTATTTAAAAAGTTTTATGTAAAATTAGATTTTATGGTTGGTGCTGCAATCGCATGAGTACGACGAAGTACGCGTAAACATCTGTTCGTATTTCCAAGATTTTAGAAAAACAAAAAATCCGATCGAAATTTTCTTTCGGTAGAACGATTCATTAAACTTAAGTTATAGTTCACTGAAAAAATTAATTTTCTTACAGATTGCTGCAATTTTGTAAATATATCCTATTAAGTGCCCTCTATAACGTGGTAAATTTTTCTACCCCCCAAGCGGTATGATTTTTTAAGATATCGGGTCGTGAAGTTATTTTAACATGGGAAGCATAGGCTAAGTCTAAATTTAGTGTACATTTTGTTTAATTATGAAGAAAATAAATCTTACATCTTTCTGGAAAACTAGATCATGATGTAAAATCATAATACAAATCAAGGAAATAAAAATTTAATAGGGCAAGCGGTGCTTTTTGAAAAGTTACAGCAATAAAAAGTTTCAATTCTATGCTATCAGTATATCTATATATGCGAGCAGTGTTTCTCACTTTTCTAAGTTTTGAGGATATGTGATGCTCTAAACATTTTCTGTCAATATTTTGATATACAAAACTAAAAATTCTAGACTTTTCACACTTGATTATTCTGTATAATATTTTAAAAAATTAATTTTTTATAAAACGTGCATAAAGACGACTATTTTCGGCGCCTATAAAGTGAACCGAAAATAGGGTTTTCCGAGCGCCAGACTAAAATTTTCAAAATTTTGATTTATATATATACATATATGTATGCATCTATACACGCACACCGTAGTGGACGACTGGAAAAACTCTATTCTCGATCTATTTCATAGGCGACAAAAATGGTCTTCCTTATACACTTGTTATAAAAAACACGGTGAACAACGATGGGCAAATGTGCTTCTCCAGACTCGGATGTTTGAGCAAACATCATCCTCGCTTGGAAAAGCTCATTTTCGCCCCTTGTTGTACAATGAACTATTCTAATTCAACCTCGAATTGAGCACCACTGGGCCAAGTGAATTACCTTAACACTACGGCGCTACAGACTCGGTTTTTCATTAGCAAACTTTATTCAAAAATTTTTATGTAATAGAAAAACAGTGTTTTTTGGGACGACATCCCCTTAAATATTATCACAATTAATTTGTTAATCGCGAGCGAAGCGAGCGTTTTTTGCTAGTTGTTGATTATTTGGGAAACGTGTTTGATCCGTCTTCTTGAAAATGTTGTTCAAATTTACAATATGTTCAATTTCGCTACAAATTCTGTGGAATTTTTGGGCCATAAATTAAATGTACAAGGTATTCATAAATCTGATTCTCAGATCAAGGCAATTCGTGATGCACCTAAACCTTCTACACCTCAAGAACTAGAATTGTTTATTAGTAAAGCTGCGTACTACAATTCATTTATTCCTGATTTAGCTACAAAAGCTCGACCACTTCGAGACATGCTTCTTACATCATCTTTTCAATGGTCGCCAACTGCTGATAAAGCATACCACTCTGGTAGAGATGTTGACGATAATATTTCCAGAAATAGGCAAGATTTGTATGAACTGGGTAGATTCCAGTCTCAACATATCGGTAGAAATCCCATCTAAAATGACATGAATTGAGGAATATTTCTAGCCAGATCTGCTAGAAGTCGTCTGCAAGAGTTGCGGCTACGTAATATAACCTTGCTTTTTTTATGGTTCGTAGGATTTGGATGTGCGACCGACTTTTAATTCGCGTGTATACATAATATATACATGTATCTCTAATACACCTTTGAATAATATTATAACAAATATAATAAGCCACAATTACAAACAGTTACCAAAAAATAGCCTTTATTGCGCCCCGGGTAATTCATTACCTGGCCGAGCTAACATTATTTTTTCCGGCATTACTAAATAGCTTAGTCCGAGATCTTGAATTAAAAAAAAAATTGTCGTCCCTATCGAAAATGCGAGCTATTTGAAGCAGAGTGAAATTGTTCAAAAATGCGTTCGAAATGAAAAACCGAAAATTCTCGTTTTGAACGCATTTTTGAACAATTTCACTCTGCTTCAATTACCCGGGACGCAATAAAGGCTATTTTTTGGTAACTGTTTGTAATTGTGGCTTATTATATTTGTTATAAAATTATTCATAGGTGTATCAGTGGTACAACTTTTAAATAAAATTAAAACAAATATAATAAGCCACAACTATATGCGTTGGTATTATGTAGCGTCTGTCGTGACGAGTAAACGCATGCGCAAAAGGTTATAAAATATACGTTAGTGGTCGATCCGAGTTATCAGCGAGATTTCTCGAGTATTTCTAGTCGGGATTCTACCGAATGAATCTGCCGAGCCGCTAGGATATTGACTGGTTCAACCAGCCAAATTTCTACCAGGGCAAGAGCTCAAAAATATCCTCATTTCTCCTCAAGTCTTGATGCCATACGACCCATCCTTACCTCATACTCGCCACTGATGCAAGCAAAGTAGGACTCGGAGCTGTTTTATCACATAAACTTCAACGGAGTCGAAAGGCCAATTGCTTATGCAAGCCATACATTAACTGCTACTGAACAACGCTATCCTCAAATTGACAAAGAAGCTTTAGCTATTGTATGGGCTTGTCAAAAATTTTTCAATTAGTTATACACTCGTCATTTTACACTGTATACAGATCACAAGCCATTGACACAGATTTTCATCCTGAACAATCACTTCCTATTCTTTGTATCAGTCGAATGGCTAATTATGCTGATTACTTAGCTCATTTCAACTACGATATTAAGTTCAAATCAACTAAAGCTAATGCAAATGCAGATTATTGTTCACGTGCTCCACTTCCTTCAACGGTTGACGCTATTGAAAAAATTACAGAACTTGATTCTTTTGACACATTTATTATTAACCAGATCATCAATTTCCTTTACGAGCAGAGCATATTGCGAAGGAAACTGTTGGAATATTGCTATGAATTTATACTATAACTAAGAATATAGTTTCACAATGTTACGCACTATACAAAAATGACTCGACTTGCTTATGTATAGGTCCAGAACTGTAGCATAAAATCTGAGTCTAGAAAGAGAGAAAACTACGCATATGCGTCGAAGGCCTGTAGACCCTTTGTCGAGTGTTTTAGTCTCGCACGGGCGTCTCGCTAAGCAGTCGTATCAGACGAGAATTCTTTCCTATACCAGTTCAATAAAATGAAACTTATTTTGTTTAGTATAAATTACTGATTTGTTCATTTAATATTTACCCATTTCCAATAGGTTATGGGCTCAGATAACGTGGTTAAATAGTTAAATAATTTCACTGTGTAAAAATGTTTTAAACCGTTTTGTTCGATTACTATATCTCCGTTTGTGAAATGCATTATAGTACAGATTGCATTTAAATAAGAAGATTGTTAAAATGTCATAAGTGATTCTAAAATGTGATAATGCTAAAGTGAATTGAAAATTACATGGATTATTAAATGGAAAATTCATTGAGAGTTTAGATATTGAAAAGGTCAATTTTAAACAAAGCGTTATTATTTAAAAATGTAGTTATTTTGAATCTATATTATGAGCGTGCATTTGAGTAACATATAATTACATTTAAATTGAAAAGAAGTATACAACGACTAATGTTAGACATGAAAAGAAAGACATTTTAAAAATGTAATAATTTTGAAAATGAAACTTTAGAAAATAAATAAAAGGAATCACCCAAATGTTCAAAAACATCAAGAAGTATTTGTTTGAAAAGTTGTTTGAAACTTATAAATTCAGAAAACGAAGAATGATTTCAGTAATACAATGGAAGTATAATAGATTGCAACTTGAAAGTTAATTAAAAGCTATGAGAAGGATTGTTAAATGATTATAGTATTGAGCACATGAATGAAAAATAATAAATTTGCTCCGATTAAATATTGGTGGATAAGTATTCACCTATAAAAGAATACACATTATAAAATATATGAAAAATTAATTTGCTTTCTTGTCAATAGTAAAAATTTGAATTATGAATTAAACAAAAATAATTTGTTTCAGTGTAATTATTTACAATGGAATTAAAAATTTCGTGACAAAGAATATACAAGCTGTGTTTAATAGCTGCGACGCAGAAAAGAAAGTTGTCCAGATGTATCGGCAACATGTGCTATGCACAAGGGCTGCAGTCACAAGGCTCCATTGTTCTAGTCAGTCGTAAAAATGAAGGGTCCGAACGGAAAAATCAACACCCGAAAACTAAAGCCTCCATAAAAGAGAGAAAGGTATAGATGGTGGAAAATATTCAAGTGGTAAACTAATTTATGTTTAACTGTTAGTTTAACAATTTTTTTTAAACTTATGGTTGATTATGAAAAATGTATTTTGAGATTATTATTTAAAATAACTCTGCAAGATTTTGTGGCATAGCTTTAAATTTAAAGTCACTTTGATAAAGATATTTTATCATGACATAATCATGTTTATAAAATTATGTATGAATGAAGTTAATGAATGAGTTGTATAAAATTCTGATTACCTTTTTAGTCTATTTTAATAAGATAAAATATACACAATATGAGTGTATGTGAATTAGTTTTTGTTCAAAGTAAAATAAAACAAAGGCTACATTATTTTAAATTGAATATTACTGATTTCAATCGAGATAAGCATAAAATGTTATATTTTGATATATCTTGACTTATATTATGTCAAGTTTTATTCGATTGATAAAAATATGATTAGGTATCATATAAATGTATATACATGAAAGTATATTTGTAAAAGTACAACCGAGTACAGAATATATACATAAAAGTATATTTTTAAAAGTACAACTGTAGTACTAGAAACAGTTTTGTTTATGTGATTCAAATTAAAAATGAAACAAGAGATACATGAATTCATTTGAAATTGAATGCTAGTGATTCAAATATGACAATGATTATAAATGTGCAAGGTACAGAATAAGAGACTTAAGTACGTAATGGCATAAGGTTTGTTCCACGAATTTTAGTATGTTTATATTTTGTAAAGTACTGGTTAAATTAGTAATTACAGTAAAGTACATTTGTTGATTGATCTAAAGTACTGGTTAAATTAGTGATTACATTAAACTGTATTTGTTGATTGATATTAAATACTGGTTAAATTAGTGGTTATAGTAAAGTACACTTGTGAATTGCAGTTAAATATATAGCAAGTTAATAAAAAGTTTTTTTAATTTAGAAGATTTCTTTCATATATTTTGTTTAAATTAGATATAATTGAATGTAGTTTTGTGATATATTATATATAATCTTGATCTCAAATTAAATTTTGGTTAGTTGTTGGTTTATTCTTATATTGATCTAATTAAAATATAAAAGTTGACTTATTAATTTGTTAAAATCAATGATTATTAAATACAATTAATTAAGAGTGGAACAGAAATGCAATAATGAAAAACAGATAATCCAGTTGAACATGACTATGGTAAAAACTGATGCATCTGACATAAGTCAAAATCAGTAAATCTGAAATGAATCATGGATATGATTTAAATTGAGCAACTGGATAATGTTAAAACTGATGTATCTGACTGACGAGTCATAATCAGTATGCCTGATTTTAAATCAGAGTAATATAAAAACCTGGCCAGGTAATAAAAAGTATCCAGTTGCAATTGTGAAATCTGTTATGAAAACAGATGAATCTGATTAAGTAAATCAGCTTGGTTAATTCAGATGATTATGAATCATAGTCCTATATGGTATGACGGGTGATGCCGGTACAATGGACAGGTATTAACACAATGTGTTAATAGTCTTATTTGTTGGCTCTGTAGTACTTGGTGGAAAGAGCGTATTCAAAGTTCCGTTGCTATGTGATTTAGAGCTCACTACACGGCTCAATGACTAGTTAACGTTGAGCGAAAATATCGCCAGTATCCAGTATAACATGAGCATCGCAAAGAAGGCAAAAGTGTCGAAAGCGATTTTGATTCTTGTATTTGATAACCTTAATATTCCAAATACCGTAATAAGTCAAAAAATGGAAAATTAAAGAAATATGCACAATGGAAATAAAATAGTCAAAGTTTGAAAATACAAAGTCATGAGAATGAATTTGAATCATATAGTAAAAATTGTTTAAGAGGCAATAATTATAATTACTAATGTATTAAAAAGTTCTGTATACTTTATGAATTGATAAAAGAATTTATTATAATACTGTATGTTTATGTGATACAAGTATGAGTAATATAACTATGATAAAAGTTATTATATTTGTGTTTCTAAATCATTGAAGATATTGAAACTGAAAGAATGATTATTTGCATGTAATATTACAAATAGACAATTATGAGTTTCAACTTATATAATTATAACATTGGAATGTTGTTAAAGTCTTGGTTAAAATACTATAGATAAAAATAGTATAACTATATAAGTATGATCAAATAGTAAAAGGAATTAAGTATTATGTTTTTTTTTCGAAAAACGAAGTAAAACTTATTTAGGCAAATGTATGAAAAGTAAAATTTGAAAATATTTGAAAAAGTTCTTAGAATATAAAAGAAATGGAAACAAATATTTGAAAGTAATTGCTAAAAAAAAGATTTGTTGAAGTAATGATAACTTATGTATTGATACATGGATTAAATAATGTTGAATGTCTCAGAGTTTATTTAGTGCTTGCTCATATGATAATCATATGAGTGTTCATATGATAATTATATGAATACTCATATGATTATCATATGATTATTTTCAGCCGGGTGTTATTTAAAAATTATTGAATTAATGGAGTGAGTGTAATTGTTACTTAACATTTAATAAAATATACGAATAAAATAAAATGTTATCAATATGCTTATTAATAAGCATGAATTTGATTAAAATTGTTATAAAATCAAAGGAATATTAAAGATTGTTGAGCATTGCAAGCTATAAACAGTCTAATGAAATTTGAAACAGATAATATGAAAATTCAGTAGTAGATAAAACTGATAAATTGAAATAAGATTTATAATTTATTATTGTTAAAATAAATAAGTTAGATTGTGGTATTGTTATAATGCATTACATTATTGTCAAAAGGAAAGATTTGTGACAGTTGAGTTTACGAAAGTACATTATCAAAAGACAAAATTTGAATTGATAAAAATGCTAATGTTATATAATTGATACAAAATAGAAAATCGTTAATAAGTAAGAAATGTAAATATGTTTGAAAATAACTGTTGATAAAAGTTATGTTTGTAATACTTGAAAATTAAAATTTAATGTTTTTTTTTAATTTATACAGTGTATAATTTGTACAATTTGTATAATGTTTATGCATAAAAGTGTAAATAATAATTTGTAACTACTTCATGTGAGAAGTAGAAAATAATTATATAAGTATTAGGGTTAAAAATGAGTGTGTTCACATCATAAATGGTCTAATAGGGTTTTCCCTAATCCACGCAGCAAATGTTGGACCATATGTATTTACTCCCAGAAAATATAGGAAAGGAAATCGTCTGATTTAGTTAGCTTAGAAACTGTTTAGTATAGTTGTTTATTATTAGATTATTTTGTTACAAGTCGATTATATTTTTGAGGGGGCGTGTTGGAATATTGCTATGAATTTATACTACTAGGAAATTTAAGTGCGCTTCGCGCACTCCTTATCATGTCATAATTATCATTTAAATTTTGCTGCCTGCTTAGCGCCAACAGTTTGAAGCATTTGTAGGTTATGTAATAAAATCCGTATTTCTGATTCGCGTTCCTTAATTCTTGTACCAGGCGACCGATTCTCAATTAAATGCTTCACAACAAAGCCCATCACTTTTTTAAGAGAGAATAACTAAGAATATAGTTTCACAATGTTACGCACTATACAAAAATGACTCGACTTGCTTATGTATAGATCCAGAACTGTAGCATGAAATCTGAGTCTAGAAAGAGAGAAAAATACGCATATGCGTCGAAGGTCTGTAGACCCTTTGTCGAGTGTTTTAGCCTTGAACGGGCGTCTCGCTAGAGCAGTCGTATCAGACGAGAATTCTTTCCTATACCAGTTCAATAAAATGAAACTTATTTTGTTTAGTATAAATTACTGATTTGTTCATTTAATATTCACCCATTTCCAATAGAAACTCGTAAAGATTCTAACCTAGGTAAAACTATTCAACTACTCGAAGCTGGTCAAGATCTATCTCGTCATGGATACAAAGCGCCTGAGTCTTCTTATGGTCTATCTTCAAATTGCTTGATTTTTGAACATCGAATCGTGATTCCATCATCTCTTCGTCAAGCAATTTTAAACGACATTCATTCAGCACATTTGGGCATTGTCAAAATGAAAGGTTTGGCACAATCTTTTGTTTACTGGCCAGGAATTGATGCAGATATTGAACTTATTGCTAAATCTTGTGCTAAGTATGCCAAACATGCTCATGCTCCTCCTAAATTAAACACACATCATTGGGAATATCCTAAAGGCCCATAGGAACGTATCCATATAGACTACGCTGGACCAGTAGCTGGTAAGATGCTTCTAGTTATCACTGATGCTTATAGTAAATGGCTTAAAGTCAAGGTCACCAGTTCCAGTACTAGCACTGCTACAATCGATATTTTCGATCAGTTATTTGCTACTTATGGTGTACCTAGCATTGTTGTTTCAGATAATGGCCGTCAATTTGTTTCAGATGAGTTTGAAAAATTTCTCAAGATAAATGGAGTGAAATATCACAAACTTGCTGCTCCTTATCACCCTTCGACAAATGGTCAAGCAGAAAAATGCGTGGGTACAACAAAAAGAGCCTTACTTAAAATGGATACGACACAAGGTTCATTGCAACGAAACTTGAATGAGTTCTTAAGACAATATAGAAAAGCTCCTTATTCAACTACTGGACAACCAGCTGCTTTATTATTTTTAAAACGAAACATTCGCACACGATCAGATCTTGTTCGACCCGAACCTATCAACGAGAAGATTGCTGAGAAACATCAAGCTGATTTCATCAATACATACCGAGAATTCAAACCACTTGAAAATGTTTATTTTCTTTCCGGTAATCCAAAATTAGATAAATGGATTCCAGGACAAATTAATTCTCGTCTAGGAGATCTGCATTATGAAATTAGTTACATGGAAAAAAAGAATAAACGACACGTCGATCAAATTCGTGCTTTTACAAAGAATTCAGAAGAAGGGGAAGAAACAAGAAAGAAATCAGAAAGAGTAACATTTTTTAAAGATAAAATTGGTGCTAATTTGACAACGATTTCCACCACAAGCACACGGCGTCGTAGTCGATTTTACAAAATTAATGTAACTTCAAGATCTATGAGTGCACAACAAGAAGTAAATACTGAAGTAATTACACCATCATATAAGGCTTCTTCGACTTCTCAGACTGTATCGTTTAAAGAATCACCGACTATACAAGTTACGTCAACTCAAGAATCTTTAATTTCAAAATCTTTACCAACTTCAAGTGTTGAGATATATACGACTACAATGGAAGCTCAATCCTCAACATCTCACGCATCTCTTCCACCTACTGTAAAGGATTCATACCAAAATCTATCTACCTCTGCAACTCTTCAAGAAGATTTTCCGTTTCAAACTCAAGATTAACGTACTGAACGTTTACCTCAAGAACAGTCATTCTTCATTCCAAACACACCACCAATTCAACGATCATCTCGGATACGCAAATCACGAACTATTTACTCTCCACAGATAAGAAACAATAATTTGACGGTTTTTTAAGCGGCTATCTAACGCAACAGTACATAAGGTATTGAATTAAATTATAATCACAATTTTCCTGTGCCTAAAACCAAGATGATAAGAAAAGCAAAATGTTTGAAATGTGATTTTTTTTACTTTATTATTATTTATTACTTTTTGTATCAAGATTATTTATGTTGAATAAGCCAATATTATCGAGTAGTCCATGACTTATTGTAATACATTTTCATTTTTTACTGTCAACTTTTAATTATTACAGCACGACTCAAAAGAATCTTTATAGCACGCTAACCTCAAAATGCCAACTTTATTGTCGATTTTGAGGTTGTCGTGCTATAAAATATCGTATGAGACTGTTGTGGGAGGTGTTTTTCTACCTAGCTCGAAGTTTCGAGCCAACGGAATAGAAAAATGGAAACGGAAGAAACCTCGAGCCAACGGAATAGAAAAATCTCTCACAACAGTGTCATAATATACTATTGAAGTTTTGAGGCGCGTTTGAGGTTATAAGTTTCACAGCTCAACATTTTTAATGTAATTTCTTAGAAATACGAACAGATGTTTACGCGAATTTCGTCATACTCATGCAATTCCAGTACCAACCTTATAAAATTTAATTTTACATAAAACTTTTTAAATAAAGCTGGCAAATGAAAAACCTAGTCTGTAGTGTTAAATTTAATGAATCGTTCTACCGAAAGAAAAATTTGATCGGACTCTCTGTTTTTCTAGAAGTTTGAAAATACAAAATACCCCTAGGTGGATTTGCGAAGCTTTTGTGCCGACAACCCCTTAACAATCATTTATAAACGAAATTCGATCCTCGATGGAGTTGCGCGAAAAATCCAAATAATTATTATCGTATATGAGCAAATCCACGAGCGAGTGGAAACAACTCAGGTGTTGGAAGTTGAAATTTTCAAATTGATGGCACGCCTACCAGACCAACTTTTTTTGGTTCTTTGGGCCATCTGGAGTGAGAAAATGCGCGCGTGCATAGCCGATCGCTTCCCAAACTTTTTTGCGGGACACTTGAAATTTTCTTATGGGAATTTAATACGGGGAAAATTAACGAAAACCAGAAAATTGCCACTTTTTGTCTGGAGGCGCAATCCAAAAATATGTCTTAATAGAATCGAAGTATTCAAAAAAAAAAATTAATTTGAGGGCTGGTGGGTTAAAAATGGTTGCCTAGGGAAAAAGTTGTCTAGGCTTGAAAATAGCGAAAAATCACCAATTTTTCGATTTTTTACGAAAATAAGCGAGTTTTCTTATTTTTAAAATCCTTATAACTTTTTATTTACCCCACGCGTCCCTATTTTTTGTGACAGAATTATATTTATTTAAAAAATACGTCGGCACATTGGAGGAAAGCTAGTGAAAGCGAAGAGTATTCTTTAAAAAGAAGATCTTTTATTAAAACATATTATTCTCTAAAATCTCGAAGCGTGAAGTAGATGGGTTTTTGTTTTAGATTTATTCCTCGCTTTCGCCAGCCTTCTTATTCCGGTGTGCCGACGCCTTTTTTAAATAAATATTCTGTCATTTAAAATCTCGACGCGTGAGGTAGCTGGGTTTGAGGGTTTTTATTTAAAATTTATTTGCTGTTTTCGCTAGCTTTCTTATTCCGGTGTGCCGACGTCTTTTTTAAATAAATATTCTGTCATTTAAAATCTGGGTTTTAGCATTTCGGTTTTAGATTTATTCCTTGATTTCGCTCGGCCTCCTCCGATGCGCCCGTTGTATATAAAAACTAAGTTGATAAGCATGACCGATATGTTACCGACTAAGCTGCACTCTGTTACCATCAGAACGCAAGAAACTAGACTGACGCGTCACGGTGGTCGGAGTGCTTACTAACTCTCGGGGTGCCTCACTTTAGGATGGGGCTTTGCGCTTCTATTAAGGTCTATCTTCGTTGCTACTGGGCTTTCGTGGTATGTAGTGACTGATACATGATTGATGTCCAGTGCGTATATGCGTATATTATGATCGATGGGCTTCGTATCGTACTCTATACGTACTTACTACTTATTGTGGATAGCCACCACCACTTGCACCGGTCACAGTCGCTAATATTATTATTAGTATACTTTATATGTTTTGTGTCCATCCTCACCAATCTGTATCTTAGTATTATAATTATGATTTCTCCTCTAAAAAGTCATGAAATCTTTAAAGAAATTGCCTACTGTTTATAGCTTACGAAAGTTTTTCTGTATTTTTATCAATATACGCTAATGAATGTAGTGAAATCAGCTTTAAAAATATCAAGTATTAAAAATCAGCACACTGACAAAAATCATTACTTACTTCAAGAAGAATTAATCTGAATATAGCTTCAGTGTTTTGTGATTCTTCCACGTCTCTTCTGTAACTAATCCGAATCTACTTGTGCAAAGAAATGAGCAAAATCATAAATATGAAAAAATCAAGCATGTTCGGGTTATGTAAGAGCGGGAGGGGGAATTTTGAATTTCACGCCGTAGCGCGGCGAGCGCTGCAGCGAGAGCGGCCGAGCGCATGCGCGCGCTGATGTGTGCCTCTCCCGTTTGCGCGGGCTCCGGCGCGCGGGAGCACGTGCAGTTCAGTTCTGACAGCTCCTCTCGAGTAGTCAGTTGACATTGCGCTTTTGTACTTGCGATTGTGAAAGCTTCTTTATAAATTGCGTGCGAATACAGTCGTCATCATCGTCCTTTTCAGGACGATCGACACTCTTTATTGTATCACCGTGCGTTGCGTAGTGTGTGTGCATTTTGCGTGCGGTGTGTGGATTGTGTGAGTTCTTCGAGTGTTGGGATTTCGGCCACGTGCGAACTTCCTCGCCGTGTCGATCTCCACCCGGTGATTGCTTCCTACGCGGCAGGGCTGAAAAGGCCTGCCCGTGGTCCAGGATTGGTTCCCTCGAGACGTCGAGGCGTCCTGCGACCGAGGAAGGTGCATCCTACCAACGTGCGGCCAGCGCCTTACGTCGCGCCGTCCACGTCTCGTTCTGCGAATAAGGTAGGAGAGCTCTCCATCGTGCGAAAGGTACCTCGCGGCGATAGGATTAAGCGAATTGCGTTTCTTTCTCTGTTGTTGTCTATAGTAGAGTCTCTCTTTTTTGTATAAGCGTACATTGTAATTGCGTTTCTCTCTCTTTGCTTAGTCTATCCTAGAGTCACTTTTCTTTGTATGATTTCCTTATTTCTAAAATAAAGCTATATGCTTGTCCCGGCTTTTCTCTCTACTCCGTGAGAGTTTTTACGCCGAGGCAAGTCGTCTTTTTCTCCCGAGAAATTCATTGTGTTTTGCGTTGATTTATTCACCCAAACTTCCCTCACTCATTCCACCATTTTAATTTAATGTATACATAATTTGAACTCATTAGCTTTTGTTCAAAGCAAATTCCTCTTAATTATAGAAGAATCATTTAAACACAAAGCGGAATTTCATCTTGAAGCTATAATGAGACTCATTTTTCTTGGATTAAGAAATGATTTTTGTCAGTGTGCTGATTTTCAACACTTGGCATTTTTAAAGCTGATTATACTACATTCATTAGCGTATACTGATAAAAATACAGAAAAACTTTCGTAAGCTATAAACAGTAGGCAATTTCTTTAAGGATTTTATGACTTTTTAGAGGAGAAATCATAATTATAATACTAAGATACAGATTGGTGCGGATGGACACAAAACTTATAGTTGCCAACATTTTACCTTGTAAAAGGTGTTTTTTTGAACTGATTGCATAATCTTTTAATGAGTTTGAAATAAACTTTTTATGAAATGCTTTTGACACAAACAACCTCTTAAGAAGCAATCTCTAAAGTTATTGTTGTAAGGCAAACTACAAAATATTGAGTTGCGCTACTCTTTGTTAGAAATCTGAATTATCCTAGTCTTGATCGTAAGAAGCGGCGATAGGATTGATGCGCCAAGCGTGGAACTACTTGGTCAATTTCGCAATAACTTTCGATTAGGATTCAAAAAAATCGCTTGGTACAACCGACGGGTTTGAAGCTCGTGAAGTTTAAGACGAGCTTAGAGTGACCGCCGATCACACTATCGGTCTCGCTCTTGATGTCGCAGTCCAGCATGTTTTGATAGTCCGATTTGTCGATGTCCAGTGTCTAATCCATCGTTATCATCCAGCGCGCTTGTGCGGCTATTCTCCATCTTCATACAAAATTCACACGTCGTGTCTGCGGCGATCCACGCAAGTTCTCGCTCATCATCCTTGACGTCCTCGTCATTTTCCTCGTCCCCGGGACTCGGTGAGATTATTGCCATATAGTCGCATTTCTCAAACTCGTTCACGGGCTGTAAAAGAAGAAAAATGCCTCGTAATCTTTCTAACAAGCGTTATGAGGCTATGGAAGACGAGAACAGATGAGATCTTACTACTATAGAGCAATTTCTGTTGTCTTTTGTATAGCTCTGGTGCAATCCAAAATGATCGTTGAGGTTAGAATTGCAGAATGCAGTTAACGGGGTCTTTGTCAAACTACAGTAGCGAAAACTTGGTGAAGTTACAGTCGAGCTTTGATTATCCGCGGATCACGATGCATGCACGCTGTCGACTCTCTCTCTCTCTCTCTCTCTCTCTCTCTCTCTCTCTCTCTATGTCGCAGTCCAGCAAGTCATGAAACGATTTTCTGATGCCTATAGTTTTCAGTCCATCGATGTGAGCCAGGGGTCCCGAGCACGCTGCTGCATGTTTAGTTGACGATCTTAATTAAGTGCTGAGTTGACACCTAATTCTTGTCCGGCAGTACGCTAGCGGTGACCGTAGCACATAATGCTGGCAGGCGGCAGTATCAGTGGTAGGTTTGGACTTGTTGCGAGATGTGGTTATGCTGAGCTTGAGGCTGGACGGTCCCCGGCACTGCCGATCTCCTGGGAAAGCATCGGCTTCTCGTTGACGTCTATCCCAATAAGCACACATTTCCAAAAAAGAATACTTTAAGTATACAGTTATGTCCGCTAAAAAATATATTTATTGTATTTCAAAAGTAATAAAAAAGTATTCTTTTTAAATTTTTGATTCTATCCCGGCTCTTCACAGAAAGTAGCCTACAGGATAGTCTCAAAAGGCGATTTCCCAACGTTTTATTGATTGGTGGCCCTGAAAAGGGCCGGTTGTTTTATTTTTTTTCTACTGGTCTAAGACGGGCTCCGGAGACGATGCGGGCTCTGTTGATTTTACCTTGATGGATAATCTGGGCGGTAGGAGAGTCCGAGAGCACGGCGGGTTTGCGTCGCCCGAGAACGACGACCTTCTTTATCCGGTCCACAATTCGCATCAACGCGGGCTCCTCTTCCTCGATCTCCGTTGGCGTTGTGGTTGCCCGACTCTTGGTGCGCCGTCTGCTGTTGCGCTTACAGTTGTTCAATCGACCGTCCGCGTACCATGAGTCTCTTTCTCTATATGAAGGAACGAACTAGCGTCGTAGCGCGAAGGCACGGCTGGACGTTACCAGGGACCTCCTAATACTCCTCCCGGGAATAAGTCAACCGGGTGGGGTTTCGTTGAATCATGGTCGTGCGACCGCGGTCGTCTAGTTGCTGTTGCCGAGCTCGTGCCCGGAAGCAAGCTCCAGCCGGCTCGTATTTCGCTCTGCAGTCACAAGGACTGACTTGCGTTCAAGGGATAGAGAGAGAGGATGGCCTTGACTGGAGTCGTAGGCAGCTTAGATATCCGCGAGACTGTGTCTCGGCCGGTCAGCCGCTCTGTTCGACTACCCGCGGTAAACTGCGCTTCGCGAGTTAGTGTCGGACTTATAAGTCCAGACCGCGGCGCTCAGAGAGAGACCAGGGACTTTGCGTCGTCTTATCGTCGGAGGAAAGGTCCGTGACAAAGAAGATGTTAAGTACCTTTAGATGTTTTATTCTTGAAGATTTTCCCTAGGCTGGCCGTTCGTAGAGATCGTCTCGAGCTCGCTAGCCGAGCGTCGAGAGTGGGGGTACGTCTGCACCGAGCTGGGGCCGGGAGACTACTGATCGTCGCGCTCGCGTGCGCCCGGCTTTTATGGGCGTTCGGTAAGCAGCGCCGACGCGTATGGAGAGTGGGGGTATTTGTGGGCAAGAGACTGCGGGAGAGCGGGTATCAACTCCCCCCCCCCCCATTCGAAAGTCGCTTGCGTGCGAATTTGTGTTTGTGGATCGGTCAGCATTACAATATTTCTTCGCAAGTTAACTAAAATGTAGGTAAAATACATATGTTACTTTTACTTATTCACTAAGATAATCTCATTCAGAGTCTTTTTCTGTAAAATTTGCAATAATGTTCAGATTAGTTATCACTTAGATTCACTTATTTAAACGCACGCTTTAACTTATAACTAAGACACTTTTTTACGGCGTACCGCAATTTTCACTTTTTGACTAACTTCACTTAACACTTAGAATCACTTCACTTTCTTCGTAATAGCAGCCTTCTTCCTCGGACGGAGGTTGTATCTCGGTGGTGTGGCGGCCTTCGGGTCGCTCCCCTCGTCAGCAGGGTCCCACTGCTCGGTGCTGGTCTCCAGGTCCTCTGAAGAAGAAAAGGTAATCTCCGGATTACCCTGGGAAGCATCGTCCTCGACGTTGTCCTCCTGTTGATAGGGAGTTGTCGGAGTAGTAGCGCGTCTACTGCCGACGCGTGATGAAGAATCGACTGCGCGTTCGATACTCGCGTTGCGGGAGGCTACGCGTCCTCCGGTGAAGGAAGTAGAGGCTGCGCATCCTCTGGTAGGGGTAACAGCTACGCGGCTGTCTGTAGGAGAGGAGTCGACTGTGCGTTCGACGTCCTGTTGTGCAGTATCGGGACTGCTTTACTGAACGGCTATAAAATCATCTCGTGGTGCGGTTGCGCGGTGATTGGTGTTGATGTCGTTGGAGTCCACCTTGATTTCGTCGCCGTTGCGGTTCACGATGTAGGTGTCCTGGCCGAGGATGTGAGTGATGGGAAACGGGGCGTCCCATTTACTAGCGAACCCTGCGTGAAATTTCGCTGTGGCGTCGGAGAGGTGGTGAGCTCGGATGTATATCTGGTCACCAACTTTGTATTTCGGTGTCGCTTCGGATTGGTCGACATACCGTTTCTGATATTCTCGCTGGTGTTGTTGGATTGTGGCCACTCGCTCTTTCCACTTGACAGAGGGGGCGTCTGGGGAAGTTAGCTGCCATTCTCCTGGTCGTTTGATGTCGTTTCCCGTGAGCGCCCTGCCTGGAGTGACCCCCATTGCTGCGTTGCGCCTACTGCGAATCTGAAAGAGAACTTTAGGTAATTCTAGATCCCAGTTCTTATGTGCTTTTCCGCTGAGATGAAGTCTGAGCCCTTTTTTAATTTCTTGGTTTCTTCTCTCAGTCGGATTTGCGCGTGGATGATAAATGGCCGTGGTCCAATGCATGGCATGCCATTTTTCGCAGGCATCAGCCCATATTTTACTGCAGAACTGCGGTACATTATCCGAGAGGATAGCGCGGGAATAGCCCCAACGGACGAAGACCTCGTTTTCCAGCAGGCGTATGAGATGGCGGGCTTCGGATGTGCATAGAGTAAAGGCTTCGACCCATCTGGAGAAAAGGTCGGTGACGACGAAAATGTACTTCTTTCTCGTGCTTGTCGCTGGATATGGACCCATGAGATCCACCGCGATGGTATCCCAGGGCTCTCTTGGTTGGTGTGCTCGTAAGCTGTGTGCTTGTTGTGCGGCTTTTTTGTTGCATGCACACAAGTGGCACAGATTTACGACTTCCTTGACTTGCTTAGCCATTTCAGGCCATCGGTAGTGTTGAGTGATGGCTTGCAGCGTCTCTTCTGTTCCGGGATGGCCGGCTAACGGTGAATCGTGATACTCATAGATAATGCGAGTTCGCATGGGTTCTGGAACGAGAAGCTTCCACGGGCTTTCTGGATTGTCTCGTCGCCACAATGTGTTGTCCTGTACACGAAACTGTTCTTGGAAACGCTCCTCGGTTTTTGTTCGGGCTCCATGCAGGTTGAGTTGTAGCAAGCGCTGTGCTTGCTTCGTTATTTCTTGATCCTCTTGTTGCGCACTGCGAAGAGCGGTGATGAGCGCTGGTTCTTGGGCTGTGGCGATTTCCGCTTCTAAATCTGGTTGTTCAACAGCGTTGGCCTCGATTGGGTCGTTTTCTGCGTCGGTTCGTTGAATCAAGGCTGGAGGAAGGAGTCGTTCGACGTCGTAAGAAAATTCCTGGAGTAGCAGAGACCAGCGCATAAGCTTGTCTCGAGTGTCATTGAAACGGTTTAGCCATGTTAATACTTGACTATCTGTTCGGAGAGTAAATCTTTCGTCTTCTAGATACTGTCTAAACCGCTTAATAGCCCAGATGATGCATAGGCACTCTTGCTCGTTGCAGTGGTAGCGGCTTTCTGCTGGAGAGAACTTTGCGCTCGCGTAGATAACAATTCTTCTACTACCGTCGTCATCTTCTTGAAAAAATAAGCAGCCCATTCCTCGTGCAGAGGCGTCGGTTTGTAGGACATAGTGCTTTCCTGGTATGGGTCGTGACAGCACCAGAGGCTTTATGAACACCTCTTTCGTAGCGAGAAATGCTTGGTGCGCCTCCTTTGTCCAACGGAAACTACGGTTATTTTTTAATAGATCGGTCAGTGGGGTCATAATAACGGCCAGATCTTTCACGTATTCCCGTATCCAGTTACAAGACCCGACGAAACTTTGTAGCTGCTTCTTTGTTTTCGGGGTGGGTGCTTCGAGAAGTGCGTTGATATATTTGGGTTTAGCTTTATTGTCGTTCGAGGTTACCGTGTAACCGAGGTATTCTAGATTATGCATGCCGAAGCGGCATTTCTCCACGGAGAATGTGAAGCCGTGTATGTCGAATCTCTCGAATACTAGAGAGAGATGGCGGAGGTGCTCTTCCCAGCTCTCGGAGTAAACGATTACATCGTCGAGGTAATTGATACAAAAAACGTTTATGTAGCCGGTGAGTATCTCTTGCGAGAGTACTGCTTGGAACGTCTTTGGCGCGCCTTTTAAGCCGAATGCCAGTAGCCACTCTTTAGATCAATGGTGCTGAAGATCGTCGCATTGCCGATGTCTCGGAGGGCGTCGTGGATCTTTGGCATGGGTTGAGCGAAGTCCTCTGTTATAGAATTCACTTTGCGGTAGTCTACGCAGAATCGATAGCCTCCTCCCTTTTTCCGCGGCATGACGATCGGGGAGCAGAACGGTGAGTTGCAGGGTTCGATCAGGCCAGCCTCTAACATCTCGCGTTCTTGCTTATCAATTTCTTTCTTCTTCGTGTCGTTATGGTGGTGCACTAGAAGTCGGAAGGTTTGATCGCTTGTGACCTTGATGTCGTGTCGTATCGTTCGCGTTTGTGGGAGTCGTCCGCCTAGAGGAGCGAATATTGTCGCGTGAGCTCCGGCGATTTTCTGGAACTCTTCTTTATGTTCGTCAGGGAAGTTGTTCTGGAGTAGTTCAAGGTTCAGGGAAGCTCGTGCGTTCTCGCTGGACCGGTGACTGATTAGCTGCGCCGTAACCCTGTCGTCTTTTCCGACGTGCATCACGTTTCGAGAGAAATCTATGATTGCTTATTCTTCACGCAGCCACGGTAAACCGAGTAAGAGTGAATGTCTCAAGCTCGGAATCATGTGGACGTTAGTCGTAAACGACTTCCCTTGTAGTTGGAACGTCAGTTTAGTAGTGCCAAGTACTTCCATTGATGATCCGTCCATTGCGAATCGTGTCACGTTTGTGCAGCGGTTGAAACTTGTGCCGTCTGCGAGAATCTTCGGATTTATAAAATTATCGCTCGCTGCTGAGTCAAGAATGGCTGCAAGCTCTCGCTCGTTGTACGTGACGTTGACCTTCGCTAGACGGTTGGCTTGATGGATACCACTTATTTCCGGCTGGTCTCGTTGTTGGCAGAGGTAACCGGATTTTTCTCCGCCTGTCGCCAGTTTTCCGGCTGCTTCTGCTTCTGCTTTTGTTTCCATATTTCACAGTCGCCATGGTAGTGGTATTCCGGACAATGCCAGCACTTGGGTGGATCTTTCTTCTCGGGTTTGGTGTTGTTCTGGGATTTCTCTTGGTTAATTCCTCCTTTCTTAACCTTGACTTGATTGTCCTCTGCTTCATCTTTTTCAGCTTCTATGGCCTTGGAGAGGAGTGGCCTTTGAAATTGTATTAAGAATTAATTTCAATCGTTTTCAACGCGGAAAATATTATGCTAAGTTAAAATTGAAACATTCAAAATAAATTGTTTCTCGACAGCTGTGCCATGTATGTATTATCATTCAGATTTATCATTCTTATAGATTGATCGAACATTAAGTCATAGCGGAAATTAACTTTAATTCGTACATCAATTATTAATACATCAGATAGATCTGAAATTTTGTACGTAACAGATCTGTTTAGGTAAATAGTCAGCGCACTCGACTTTCACGCCGGAGCTCCTGGTTCGATTCCCGACGCCGCAAAAAAAATTAATCTCTTTCTTTCTTCAAAATAGCATAATAATAATCAATAAAAATAATAAATAATATAGTAATATCATAACATAAATTTTAAAAAATTCGATTCATCAAAAATTACTATCTTTGGATAGTAAAATCTAATATCTTAAAGGTCTGTTACCAATTTATTATGAAAAGCAGTAAAAATAACTATCCCAAATAGTAATTTCTACTATCAAATTTTTCTCAGTGCATACTTCCTGAATCTATAAAAATGTTTTATAATTAAAAAGAAAACATAATGAATTCTTTTTTAGATATTAATAAAAAGTTTTAGTATCAATTTTGTTGAAAATATATCAATATTTAATGGCAAAAGAATACTTTTTTAATACTTTATTATGGCTTTGGGGCATTCTGCACACTCTCTCTGTATCCAACATTCACACGTCCGTGTCTGTGTTACTGGCGATCCATGCTATAGTGCTAGAGTTGTCCTGACGGACGCTCGGCGCTCGGACACAAAAATCTTGACGTGCGATGCACTAGCGGTGGCACAAGTATATTTTTTGTATAATATCTTGACTACCGTCGATACTACTTCTGCAGCCTCGATACTTGAAATGGAAATGCAACACCAATTATGCACCAAAACTTAAATACTATCTGAAAAACTGTATCTAAAAATCAAAACAACTTTTTGATTCCAAGTGGCAATGTAGCAGCAGAAAGCAAAATATTCTACTCGAACTTGAACGAGTCTAACAAGGAAAGGTACCCAACCCGAACTCACCGATTTTGATGATTTTCATATATGTTGTAGAACATAAAAAAATAAGAGACACGTATTTTTTTTTATCGGCTAATTTTCACTTTTAAAGGGTAAAAACCTCCCCTAAAGTTAACCCCCAAAAAGCGTTTTTTTTAAATATCTCGGCTTAAAATTAATATTTTTCAATGAAACAAATTGGAGGTTATTTCTTACAAAAAGAGCAAGTATTTCATGGTGATTTGAAGAGTAAGGGTAGCATCCCCTATTTTTTAGGGGTTGAAAACATATATTTTTTGGCATAATTTTATAATAAAAATGTTTAAACCGACTAAAAAAAATTGGAAAAAATGTTTAAACATCCTTAATAACAAAATTTAGTTGACGTCTTTCGGTGTTTTCATAAATATTATCCCTAAGGGGGTAAACCACCCCTAACACAAAATAACTGTAAATATGTAATTCAATACATAATATTTCGTAGAAAGTTTGTATATAGAGGTTTTCGAGGTCGCTGATTACAAATCTGTTATCAGATTTTGAAAATTCAAAATGGCGGAACCAATATGGCGGACGGAAATATCGAAAAAAAATGTTATATAATAAAAAAGTTTTAAACGACTAAAAAAATTGGAAAAAATTTGTAAACATCTATAATAAACAAATTAAGTTTTTCGATTTTTCCATAGATACTACCCTTTAGGGGGTAAACCACCCCTAACACAAAATAACTATAAGTATACTTCAATCCATAATATTTTGTAGAAGGTTTGTATATAAGGGTTTTCGAGATCGCTCTTTGCAAATCTGATATCAGATTTTGAAAATTCAAAATGGCGGAACCAATGTGGTGGACGAAAATGTCGAAAAAAAATTTTAACTTTCATAAAAACTTGTTATAAATGTGTGATCTTTGTAGCCTGTACATGTGAACTAAAGAGCCTTAAACCCTAAACCCCTAAAGAACAAATAGGCTAAATGGTTGTGCTTTTTAACCAAAC
>JAZHPH010000641.1:0-30934 GCA_037356405.1 Nasonia oneida | reverse complement strand
TCGTTGATGAGTAGAAACTGAAAGTAGCATATGTTTATCGGAAGGCTGGGATGGCTTATTAGTTTAATTTAATTTTGTTTAAGCTCAAGCTAAATTTGTCTGTTTTTGTTCATCCATAATCAGCAGATTAAATAATTAAAATGTTTAATTTTGAGGGTTGATTTTATAAAGACGATCATGGCCACTGATATTAAGCGCTTAGAGTTTCATCGGTGATTGTTCATAAATATAAAATTGTTTATTAATTGTTTTCATCGTGTAAGCGCGAATCCTAACAGTTACCGCCGCTAATGTCATTTCTCCGATAGGTCCCGCCGCGCCGCTATATATACTCTCTTCGCCGGCCGCCGCTGCTGCTGGTGGGGAAGCTAGTTGCGTAGGGCCGCCTCTACTTCTCCTCCGCTGCTTCTAGATGTGTATAGTTCGGAGCGAAATCCGCAGGGCGGCGCTAGCTTACGACTACATTTCGCATAGCACGCTTTCGCCCATGCTCATCGGCAATCTCTCTTCTAATCTCTGGCCGTATCCTCTAGCTTATATGTGGACTATAACTTTGTGGTTATAGATAAGACATGCTTGTCGTGTGGATCTTTGTTGATCACATGTTTTGTGGTGGACGATAGACGGAACGCGACCCGTGACAGTCATGACCGTCACATCGCGCGCCAATTATGAAAATGGACTCGACACTACAGGCGGAAAAGAAAGAATAATTGAATTATTTTATTTCCTTTTAATAAAATTGACGATGAAACGTTTTAAAAATGTAATTATGAATAGTTATGTTATTAAATAAAAAGAAATATGGATACCTTAGCTCATAATAGTATTTGTAAATTTATTGTATTCCCAGCCACAATGAAAAAAGGAACATCGACAGCATGCGTGCTCGTCACGCGTGACAGCAAAATACCGAATATTTGAGCAGCACGCGTGCCGGCGAGACTTAGAAAATTTCAGGCCGATGTTCCTTCACAACTTAACTAAACGTTGAATACTCAGCGGATTACATTGTCGAGGCGGTGCAGATTGTTAATGTAGACTATTGTTCATCAATCTGATCACGTTAATTGCCTATTTGCAAGTGTTATTAATTGTTATTATACTTTTTCCGATTTTACGGCAGACTTCTAGTGTACACCATATACACGAACTCGACAGTGATTGCTAATGTTGTTAAACGTGTTGTCGCAATATCCTGCTGATTGTTTAACAGTATATTACAATAAACAACTAACTTATACCGCTGCTGATAGTACATGAGGGTAAACTTTACTACACAAAGTAAGAAGTATTCGTGGTACAGTGGTAAAGTGACAGCCTACTAATCGGAAGGTCTCCGGTTCAAGTCCTGCCGCCGGCCATTTTTTTTCACCTCGTATAGGGACATGCGCTACAGCTTAATTACGGTCTAATTTGCATATTCCATTAATTTTACAGCTATAGAAGAGCGTAATAGAGGGCAAAAACTGAACGAACAAAATGCCGGCACATTGACGGCACCCGTGCTGCACTCGGACTGCCATATGCTGAGCATATGACGGTCAAAGGCCGGGGCACCTGGCGATCTCGCTTGCGGCATAAATGTCGTCGTACTGCCGTAATTGTGCGCGGGCCTTGCGGTTTGGGTCGGAATGGGCCACGCGTGACGTCCAGGTACCCCTGCTCCGGGACACGGAAATGACGGCATTGTGCTCAGCATCGTGCCGGCACATAAATTAAGAAAAAAGAAAAAAATTATACCTCGAGCGGGGATCGAACCTTGAACCTATCGGTTAGCAGGCTGTCACTTTACCACTCGACCACGAACACTTGTTACTAGTCATAGCTAATTGTGTCCTTATGTAATGCGAGCAGCTGTTGATGATAATAAAGTTGCAAGTTATTGCAATAAACAATGACCAAAATTATTATTAACGCGTTTAACAACATTGATATTCGCCGCTTATTTCGTGTAAGGCGCGAAACTGGCAGGCTGTTATAAATTCGGTAGTTATAAAAGAGTAGTCATAATAATATGATTAGTGAAAATTGACAACGAACAAAGTCCGGTGAATAAATTAACAAAATCAGCCGCCTGAACAATAGAATACATTGAAAAGCCTTGTTTCATGAATTGTGCGACCGAAAATTTTCGCAGCCAACAAAGCCGGCATTCTGCGGGAATTTCGTTCCGACAGAAAGCTGTCACAGCGAGCAGCACTCCGACCAGGTATTCTGTTAGCACTCTAACAGCGCCAAATGTTAAAAACTTTTGAACACGGGTCGATGGCACAATGCCGTCATGGAGCTCCTCAAAATGTCATCATAATGCTGCCATGAGTGCCAACACGGCATGACTGCTAAATGCCGACATTCTGCCTTCGTTCGTGCCGGTGTCATACAGCCGGCACACATGGCCGTCATTCTGACAAAGTTTCGTGCCGTCGCAATGTGAGCACGCGTGCTGGTACGCCGTGCCGCCAAAATGTCAACATTATGACATCCCGAATGGCGGGAAAATTTTTTTTTCGAAAATTTCAACCAAAGATGTCTTGGGGACGTCACAATGACGGCACGAGCTGCCAGCACGCGTGACCCTAAAATGCCCGGCACGCGATGTTATCGGGGTGCGCACATGCAGGTCGGCATAGTGCTGGCACATGCTGGCACGCCGTGCGGCCGCAAATTTTTCATTGTTTACATATACCGGGAATATAATAAGGTTATGTTCGCGAAACTCTGGGCACCACGAGCACCGGCCGCCTGGAGAAGATATATGAAGCTGCTCTCCCTCGAGCTGTTCAACCCCGAGACCAACGACCTGGACAGTGATGCGAGCGGCGTCAGCTCCCCCGAGTCCGTCGGCTCGGTCATCAGCATCATCTCCGACGAGCACTACATCAACAGCAAGAAGGACACCGGCGCCAACGGCAGCAAGTCCGAGGAATCGACCAACAGCTCCGGCGACGTGACCGACAGCTTCAAGGACCTGGCCTCCTGCTCAACCCAGTCGGACGATCTGTCCTCCGAAGAGGCAGAGCTCTACCAGAAGTCCTCCGCAACCTGCACCGCAATATCCTTGGCTACGTTCACCAGAGGCTGATATGAGAAGTGGCCCCAGAAAGCAGCTAAGCATTCCCTTTTTTTATATTGATTTCGCTCTCTCTCTCTTTCTTTATTCTTATTTTTTATTAGTAAAATTTGCAATTTATGTTCTTGTAAATTCAATTATTATTTTATCTCTAAAAACTTTTTCTTTTGTTAAGGACATCATTTGTGAATTGCTGACTATTTTGCAACGGATAACATCATTCAAGAACTTTCATTAACATAGTAAGAAAAAAGGGTAATAGGTATAAAAAATATTTTACATATCACTTTCAATTTTATTAATTATTACTTTTTTTAGGGCTATATAACAGTTTTATTTGTACTGAATAATTTAAATACTTCCATATTCTAATGATGGTGTGGTTGTTTATAGGTGGAAACCCGGACTTCATTGGATGTTTCGGATGACCCTGCATCTACCTATCAACAACGACACTTCTCCCAGAGAGCGTTATAAAGAGCAATCCGGGGTAATCGTTAAAGGCTAATAAGGTATAACCAGAGTGTTTTTAAGTTTTTTCATTAAAATTTTTATCAACCTTTCTGTAATTTTGTACAAATGCTCTATAGGGCACTGCAAAACTATTTACCAGATCACTTTTTGTTTAATTATATTCCATTTACATCATCACCTTGAACCCACACCCGCCAATTCCGATTTTAAAGTGTGATCATATAAATGGGATTTGTTTAAGTAAAAACTAACATGGCAAATAGTTTTGCAATGCCACGTAGTGCATCTGAGCGGAATTTCAGAACTCTAAGAATTCAACTGACAAGCCATGATTGAGATATATATATATATATATATATATATATATATCTCAATCATCGCTTGTCTTTGAGTGGAGTCATGATTTTTCAGAGTCTTCTTGGACAGTTTCTGCAGCCAGCTCAGTACTGTGGTTAATATTGTGGCCAACCGCTGGCTCAGTTCATGAATAGCATGCGAATGCGAACACCAGCAGGAGGCATATGGCAGCCAAGGTCAGGGTTGCCTTTGCCCCAGTGGATTCTGAAGAGCTTGCTCTAGCGTATAGCGATAGATCAGCTCTGGTGTTACATTTGCATTATCCAGAAAAATCATTGACCGATATTGCCAAAGCATTGGGAATTACCAAATCAACTGATTTAAGTACCATACTCTTATCAAGAAAAAACAATTGCTTAAAACTCATAGAAAAGTCTACTGAAGCAGAAGAAAATACTTCTGATAGATTAGAAATTCCAACATTCAAACCGTCCAAACAACTTCCATGTGCTGCTGACTGCGTGAAAATTGATTACAATGAGCAGTTTGGTAGGCACATGATCGCAACTCGTGATATTGAACCTGGTGAAGTGATTATTGCCGAAACTGGCTATGCTGTATTTCCTAATGGAGAGCAGTATTATCCCTCAACTGCTCTCACTGTCTAAGTTTAGCTTGGAATGGAATTCCTTGTGATTTTTGTGCTTTTGAAAAAGAAGCTTGGAATGCTTATCATGATATGGAATGCTGCATAATACCATATATTTTCTTGAAGCAAAAAGATTAAAAAGATATTAATTCTGAATAGAACTTTATATTGTATAAAACAAAAAAGAATTTAATGAAGTCAACATAAGAGGTGCTCTTTCAGCTATTACCAAGCGTACTCCTATCTCAGCTGTAATAGTATTTCCTCAAGAATTTTAAACAAAATAGTTAAGTTTTGATGATAAAAGTTAGTTGTCAATACTAAAGTATAAAGCAAACAATATTTTTTGATAATTTTAGTCAAAATCTACTATCAACAAATCATTTAAAATTATAATCTTCAATGACGAACAATCTGTTTCACAATTATGTTTATTCTTATGTGTCAAGATAACTTGCTTCATTTTTAACTATTTTGCTTAAAATAATTTCTGCACAATCCATTCATGAAAAAAATATTAAAATTCAATAATCTAAACAGGTATACGACCAAAGCAGCACAACCAAGCTTTTATCAAGTTTTATCGGTGTTGGACCTAATGCAAATCAACAAGCTCAACAGGTTAGTATTTATGAAAAATTAATGAAATAGTTTTAAACTTTTGTTAAAGTAAATTGTACATTTTGCTAAATACGTATAGTTCAGTTATATCATTCTGTTGGAGGAATCCTAGTTGGATGGTTGGTGAGGAGAACTCGTAATAAAATTAGGCACTAATATTCTTGTTATAACTCTCTATTTATTTTCCTCTGATGTATAACTCGGGTGACGGAGCTGTTGCTGCGAGAGCGGTCGGCAGGAGAGAGAGAGCTTTGCAGAGCACGCGTGAATACGTAGCGCTGCCCGCATGGTGGCGCTAGATTAGCCCTGTAGTCTACTATAGACGGCAAGCGGCGCGAAGACTCGCCAACACTCCCTCCCTTCGGGGCGCTTGTCCTCCTGTACGTCTGCGTTTTTATTCTCTGAACTTTACTCTGAATTAGTTTCTCCTTGGTTTCCTGTATCTGAAATATGTACAAAAATTCTTATTCGTCTGATATATATATATATAAAAATAAAACTCTGAAAATTATAATTAAGTGTGAATTTCTATGTTCAATATTTTATCTCTGAGGTATTTATGAGTATCATTAGGCAGAGGTTTAGTCATAATGTCTGCCACATTGTCGGTAGTAGATATCCATTTAACTCTGATTTGTCCCTTTAGGACACACTGTTTTATGTAGTCTCCATGTGTTTCTGCCATGTGACTTTTACTCCCTGTCTTTTCTCTGATTTGTAGTTTTCTCTGAATTGTTTCCAGATCATCATCAAAGTTTCGATCGCACCACAGGGTAACAGGATACATAGTTTTCCCTGTTATATCTCTGATAGCTTTATCCAACGATACAATTTCTTGGCAAGCACTGCTCATTGCCAAGTACTCAGCTTGGCAGGTAGAGAGTGATACGTAAACTTGTTTATAGCTTCTCCACATAATTGAGTCGCCATACAATTTTATTACATATCCTCCAGTTGACGATGAGTCTTCACAATCTCTGAAGCTAGCGTCTGTCATTGCTTCCATATACTCATTTTCTGCTCTGAAAATCAAACCTATTTCTGAGGTTCCTCTGAGGTATCTGAAAATCCTTTTTACTTCCTTCCAGTCACTTTCAGTGGGTGACAGCTGTTTTCTTGATAGAAAGTTTACTGCAAATGCAATATCAGGTCTGGTGGCACCTGCCAGATATAGTAAGCTTCCTATAACTTCCCTATACGGTGCATGAGTTGCTATCTGAGCTTCTTCTGAATTTATGAGTTCTCTTTTTCGAACCTGTCTTGTAACCATAGGTGTTTTCTGTGGCTTACTGTCTTTCATATTGAAACGTTTAAGACATTTCTCTATGTACTCTGATTGTGACAGTTTTAATATTTTCTGATCTCTGTCTCTGGTTATTTTCATGCCTAAAAATAATTTAGGTTCTCCTAAGTCTTTCATCTGAAAGGTAGAACATAATTTTTCTTTTATCTGTTTTAATTTCGTCTGATTGTTGCCTGCTGAATGATGTCGTCTACATATAGCAGTAATACTACCATCTGATTTTGTAATCTCTCTCCACGTGAACAGACGTGGTTCATTTATGTCCTTTTCTAGTCCAAGTTCCAAAGCAACTTCTGAGAAACGTTTGTTCCATCGCTTGGGACTTATTCTGAGGCCATACAAGGGTTTTTGGAGTTTACATACTTTATTTTTCTTAATGGATGGGTCTATTTTTATACCATCTGGTATTTCCATGAATATGTCATCTTCAAGCGTTCCATTCAGAAATGCTGTCTTGACGTCCATCTGATAAGCAGTTAAATTTAACTTATTAATGATTGCAAAAGTCGCTCTAACGATTGGCAATCTTGAGACTGGTGCGTAAGTTTCTCTGAGTTCATATTCTTTTCTATCCTTGAATCCTGTGATAACTAATCTTCCTTTGTAAGTCGTCTGACCGTCTTCTGAGATTTTCCTTTTGAATACCCATTTGGAATCAATGATGTGTGCCTTTTTGCCATCTTTGTCTAGAGAGGGTCTGTCTACTATTGTCCACACATTATTGTCTTCCATAGACTTTAACTCTTGTTTTATTGCTTCTGACCATTTATGTTTGTCGTCTGATTCAATAGCTTCTTTATAACTGACAGGATCTCTGTTCGTTCGTGCTATAAAAATATGTCCAAGTTCATCTTCTTCTGAGTGTGTATCTCTGGTTTCTCCAGTTGGAGTAGATGCTTGTGGCAGATCGTGATTGGTATTTTCTACTTCGACTACTGCTTCTCTGAGATGTGTCCAAGTTCGTCTGTTTGTCTTGGCTTTTCTTTCTAGACAAGGTCGCTTTTCTGGTTCAGGTTTCTTAGCCTTTGAATCTTCTGAATTTTTGTCATCTGCTTTTCTCTTCTGATTTTTCTCTTTCTCTGATTTTGAATCTTTTGGTATATCTGGTTGTGTTTTGACAACATCTGTTGATATTTCTAGTGTCTCTGATTTTTCTCTTAGGTCAGTTTTATACACATCCCTATACATCAGTTTTTCATTAAATCTCACGTGTCTGGATGTAATGAATCTCTGAGATTCTGAGTGCCACAAAACATAACCAGTTTGAGAATATCCAACCATGATTGTACGGATTGCTCTGTCTGAAAACTTGTTCGTCGCATTCGGTATTTTGGCATAGGCCAAACATCCGAAACGTCTGATTTTGTCTAGATGCATGTTTCCATTTGGAACCATTTTCTTGATTGGTATCTCTGAATCGATTCCTTTGTGTTGAGTTCTATTATAGATATGGTTTTGTTAAACCTTTCAGCGGTTCCATTATGTTGTGGAGTGTAAGGAGGTGCGAACTCTCCTTCAATTTTCTCTTTTTCTATAACTTCTGAAAATTTACCTCCAGTAAATTCAGTGCCATTATCCGTTCGGATGAAACACACTTTTTCTTCTTTGCCCAGTAAATTTCTTGTAGTTACCAAGAATTTTTCTAAGCAATCTCCAGCTTCACTTTTGTGTTTAGTAGAGTATGCTTTGGCAAATCTGGTGTGATCATCAATAAATCCTATTATGAATTTATTTTCCCCAGGATACGAGACTGGTTTAATTGGTCCCATTGTGTCTGTGTGTATCCTTTCTAATGGCCTTGTTGCTCTGACTCTGACTTCTGAGAACGGCAGGTTTTCCATTTTTGCTAGGACGCAAACTTCGCAGTCTGTAATGGACTTGTCGAATTTTACCTTTCTGAGTTTATCTTCTGACTTTTGTAGCAATAGTAAATATTGCAGAGAAGCGTGACCTAGTTTGATATGCCAGAGCATTCCTTCGTTCAGCTTCTTTTCTTGTCTATCTGATTTGTTGTCCACATTGTTTTGTAGATATTTCAGCATTTCTTCTGACGAGTCGTCTATATTTAGGATTTTCCTGTTCAGAATTTGTTCATCTAAGTTTGTATCACAAACTTCTCTCTGACTAGATGAATTTGATTCTTGTACAGTTCGTTCTTGCTGCTTCTCCCTCCCAATCTCAGTCGGGTTCATCTGAGTTCCCTCTGATACGTTAGTTTCATCTGATTCGTTTTGATCCTCAAGATCCTTGATATCTGACTGAGATTACTGCAAGAACTCGTCTACCGAGACTATGTTAGCCGTGCATGAATACTTATCGTAGACTTCTTGTTGCTCGTCTGATTGTTCCTGTTTTGCTACGTTTAAAGAAATTATCCAGTTTGGCTTTTCATACGTCCCAGCTAAATACTCTTCGTCTGAATTTTTATCGTAGATTTTAAGTATTTTATTATCCAAATAAATACTCAAACCTACGTCTGCAAAACGTCTGAGAGAGATCAGATTGTCTGAAATATTTTTGGCAGAAATTACATTTGTCAAAATTATTTTGTTATTCTCATTTGATTCTGATTTTAAAATTAAATCTCCTTTGCCGTCTATAGAGATGTTTGCAGATTTATTTTTATTTGCACTTCTGATATATTCGCCTGAACTTTTTCTGAAGTTACTTAAAATTATGCTCTTATTTACTATATGCTCTGTTGCGCCAGAGTCCGCAATAAGTACTAGTTTTGTAGGTGTTTTATTAATTATATGTGTGTTGTTACCTGTTAGCATCGTTTTGACCTTGTATCCCTTCTTCTGATTTCGGCCTGGTGTTTGTATATCGACCTTGCGTTTGAAAGATCCCCTTCTTACATTATTTCCTCTACCTCTGACATTATTATAACCACCCCTTCCTCTGTTACCTCTACCTCTGAAGTTATTACTGTTGTGTTTGTGTTGTGTGTTTGTGTTGTTATATGTTTAAGATTTTACATACCCATCTTTGGGATTATCCTTATTTGGGCAATCATCCCCTTTGTGTGGAGCTACAGCCTGGCAATAAAAGCAGTACCATAGATTGTACTCTTTAAGAGGACAAAAGGCTGCTCTGTGTCCCACCTTATTGCAGCGATAACACTTGTCTGTGATTATCGCCTGTTTAGCTGCAATTTTTTGCCTGTCGTCTGAAGGCTGACCGTCTGATTTGCGTCTGTCTGACTCCAGCTGTAGTATCAAAGTTTTTATGTCATCAAGGCTCATCTCTGATTTGGTTGCTTGGAGTCTGATAATATTGGCCGATCTGATTTCTTTAAATTTTATACTAACAGCTTGAAAGAAGGCCGATCTTATCTCTTCCTCCGTCAGGTGTGTTGGTAATACAATTTTCAAAATCTCTGATAATAGAGTCAAAACGATCGCAAAATTCGTTTACTGATTCTCTATTGTTCATTTTGAGACTATATAATTTTTCTCTGACTGAAGAATCGGTAACATTGGCCTCTGCTCGTCTGAACTCTTTGATTTTATTGACTATTTCTAATGGGTCTTTTATTTGTAAAATCTTATTATGGTAATAATCATCTACGCGACTTATTAGAATGTCTCTGACTTGGTCTTTTCTGTTTTGTCTTTCTGTTACTGTCTCTGAAACGTCTGATTGTTGAGAATCGTCAAGTATGTCTGCTTTTAATTCAGCATTTATATTGTCTAACCAAATGTTAAGTGGTACTTTTTTTGTTAATTTATAATTTCTCTTTATGTTTATTTTTGAATTAGTTGCGTTTAGGGCAATAGATCGTCTGAGTTCATTACAAGCTCTGCTGAGGTCGCCTAATGCGCTTGTTCCGTCTGATAAGTTTGTTGAATTGATATTGTTACTAAACTCTGTCTCACTTATGTCTCTGAGTGTGGAACTGGCAGGGTGGATAATTACCTCTGAAGTTAATTTTCCTATTTGTTCTGTGAGTTTCTGTATGACGGTGTTTAGGTTGTCGATATTTTCCTTCATATCGAGTATGGCTACTGTTTGATCTCTGATTATTTCAGCATGATTGTCGAGTATATCGGAGTGTCTCTCGAGAGCATTCTCCAGATTATCCATTCTCCACTCCATTTGTGAGTCAGTAGGTTGAGACTTTCCCTCCATATCTCTTTTTGGGGGTGTACCCGGGGGTGTATACCCTTCTATATCTGAATCTGTATTATAAACAATTTCTCTGATTAGCATTCAATTTTTATTGATTATTTGAACTCTGAATTTTAGGCCTAACATCTGATTCTGAATTAATTGTTTATATTCTGATTTAAAAACACTTTGTACCTTGGTGGATATTCAAATGATCGTCCACTTGATTTTCTTTGCCTTCGTTGGCCACCTCTTTCTCATTTGATGGTAATGGGTCTGAAATACTCCAGTCAGACATAACGCCTCTGATGTTCTTTTCCTCTGAAATAAAGGTAGAATGCTTACTCTGACAGTTTTCTTTGAATTCTGCCAAGTTAGACCGCACTGCAAGTCAAACCAAGCTTGAAAATCAATCACTAGCACCGTGCCTCCCGGACGCCACGCACGTGCTCCCTCCCAGTCTAAGTAAACGAACGCAATTCACTTAATAATTTGCGAGGGGGCGATCGCATACGCGTATGTCGTCCAAGAAACCACAAAAGAAAAAAGTGTAATTATCTTTTGATAATTTTAAATTTTATAGAAATTCAAATTCACTGCACCGCCGTTTCATTGAAATTTCTATCAAGGCGTGTTTTTAAAATTTATTCGAGTGCATCTGAACACTAATAAGCCAACAAAAAAGTGAAGCTTTTTGATTTACTCGAATAACTCTGACATTCTGAATAGGAGTGAGAACGATATAACTGGAATTATTTTTCTCTGATTTTATTTCTTACATATATACACCGATAGCCAATCTAATCCGTTACGTCTGATTCTGATTAGACCATATATTTTGAAACTCAAAAAGGAAAAAAAAATTTACGAAAAAAATCCGTGCGTGTAAAATTTGTTTTGATTCCGAGAGAGAGAGAGAGAGCACAACAAACCGCACGCTCGACTCTGACAGCGTCGCTAGTCGCGGCTCACCTCCCCCCGATTCCCGGAATCGGCTCGTGCAGGCTTTTGCCGGCGAGCGCTCGTGCGTTTCGTTGTCGCGCGCTTTTGTCTCGTGTTAAGACTTTTGATTTTCTATAACCTTCTGATCTATTCTGTAAGTATTAAGACACCGCACTGTCTTTTCCTACTATTCTTTACGCTACTCTAATTTTTCTTGTCGATGCGGTAACACAACACACTCCCGAAACCGATCAAAAATTAAACTTTCTTTTCCTATATCTGATTACTACTCTGACTACACCTTACAAAAGCTTGTACTTACGTTATCTTCTGAAATTTGTCCTCTAGACCTCTGATGCGTCTGATTTGTTTTCCTCTGAACAAAGATAAAAAGAAAAGCTTCTGAGTCGTCTTCTTCTCGGTTCTTCCTCTATTCCAGCGAGCTGGCCCACAACCTGTTGGAGGAATCCTAGTTGGATGGTTGGTGAGGAGAACTCGTAATAAAATTAGGCACTAATATTCTTGTTATAACTCTCTATTTATTTTCCTCTGATGTATAACTCGGGTGACGGAGCTCTTGCTGCGAGAGCGGTCGGCAGGAGAGAGAGAGCTTTGCAGAGCACGCGTGAAACCAACTCAACTCTCTAAAGATTCACTGATCCCGATCCTGGGGCCGTATCCTCCAGTCTATATGTCGACTACAGCTTTGTGGTTATGGAAGACATACTTGCCGTGTGGATCTTAACATTAACAAGAACAATATTAATAAGCAAGAAGATTTTAACACGATTAGTAAACAATACAATAAACTAAATAAATATTTAAATAAACCAAATTCTATTACTGTATAATTTCTCCCTTTTTCGAATTTCCCTGGGTTGAACATGGGCTGTCTATGTATGCGTGAATAAGTGAGCTCGTGTAACTTCGGGCATCTCCGCCGCGCAGACTCTGTACATACTTATGTTTCTTATACGGCTTCCACAGACTGACAACACTTACAAGAGAGACACGTTTGTCTCTTGTGATATTATTTATTTAATTTTTATGGTATGACCATTAAGTTTTTTCGACTGCTGTGCAACAATTATATTAATGATTTCCATATTTTGTAAATATTTTTATACATTTTTATACATTTATAATTTTTCTGTTTTAATAAAGGCTTGAAGGGGTCCCCACCAGGGACGAAACGTTGTCGTTTATTTAGGAATTTGAGTTTTTTGTTGAGAAACCAGGGTTATCCCACCACTTTTGTCCACAAAAACTTTATTCTATTATAGCTAAAGTTGCTCTGACCACTGATAGTCTTGAAACAGGTGCGTACGTTTCTTTCAGTTCGTACTCGTTTCTGTCATTGAATCCTCTGATGACTAGTCTACCTTTGTATATAGTCTGACCATCATCTGAAGTTTTCCTTTTAAATACCCATTTGGAATCGATAGTGTGAACCTTCTGACCATTTCCGTTTAGTGAGGGTCTGTCGACGATAGTCCAGACATTGTTATCTTCCATTGACTTTAGTTCTTGTTTTATAGCTTCAGCCCATCTGAGTTTATCAGCTGATTTTATGGCTTCTTTATAACTTGTAGGATCTCTGAATATTCTTGCAATAGATGCATATATTAGTTCATCGTTATCTGTGTGGTTTTCTCTGATTTTTTTGGGTTTCTTTTGTGTATTTAGCTTCTGATTTATGTTTTCCGATACATGGTCTACTGTAGCTTCTCTGAGGTGTGTCCAGGTTCTTCTGTTGGTTTTGGCTTTTCTTTCTAGACGTGGTCGTTTTTCAGGTTCTAGTTTGTTCATGGTCGTTTTATCTAAAGTTTTATTCTTTGATTCATTATCATCTGGTTTTCTTTTCTCAACTCTTCTTGGGCTCTGAGGTTTGTCTTTTTCCAAGAGGTTTTCTTTGTTAGTCACTGGTTCATCTGATTTTTCATTTATTTCTAAGATTTCACTGATCTTTAAGTTTTCTTGTAAGTTAAGCTTATGTACATCGTTGTATACCAGTTTTTCGTTAAATCTGACATGTCTGGAAGTCAGAAATCGTTTTGACTTCGGGTGCCATAAAACATACTCTGTTTGTGAGTATCCTACCATAATTGCTGTAATTGCATTCTCTGAAAATTTACTCTCTGAAGTAGCTGTCTTAACATGAGCTAAACAACCAAAGCGTCTGATTTTATCGATATAAGTATTTCCTTTAGGTGATATTCTTTTTAGGGGTATTCTGAATTAATCCCTTTGTGTGGAGTTCTGTTGTAGACATGTATTGCAACCTCAAGTGCAAGAATCCACATGCTTTTCGGTAAACCGGAGTCTAACATGAGGGCTCTGATTTTCCATTGTAATGTCTTAATGAATCTCTCTGAAGTACCATTATGTTGTGGAGTATATGGAGGTGCAAATTCAGCTTCTATTTTTTCTGGTTTCATAACTTCTGAAAATTTGCCGCCTGTAAATTCGGTTCCATTGTCCGTTCTGATATAGCATACTTTTTCGTCTTTGCCAAGAATGTTTCTGGTAGTGACTAAAAACTTTTCTAGACAGTCTGCAGCTTCATTCTTATGCTTGACTGAGTACGCCTTTGCGAACCTAGTGTATTCGTCTATGAATACTACAATGAATTTATTATCGCCTGGATATGAGACTGGTTTTATTGGTCCCATCGTATCAGTGTGAATTCTCTGTAGTGGCCTGGAAGCTTTAGTCCTTAATTCCGTGAAAGGAAGATTTTCTATTTTTGCTAGTATACATACTTGACAGTCAAGAATTGTTTTATCAAATTTTATCTTTCCGAGTTTCTCTTCTGATTTTTGTAGTACTATTAGGTACTGTAATGAAGCATGGCCAAGTGTAATATGCCAGAGCATCCCTTCGCTCAATTTCTTTTCAAGTCTCTCTGATTTATTTGTTGTGTTGTTCTTTAGAGATTCTATAATTTCATCTGAGGTTTCGTCTGATATATTTTCTAAGTTTAGAATCTTCCTGTTTAGAACACTTTCATCCATGTTCGTATCTTGTATTTCATTTGAATTCAAGTTTTGTTTATTAGTTGTTTCTTGCTCTTTCTCCCTCCCAATCTCAGCAGGACTCGTCTGAATATTTTTTAATTCGACATTTTCTTCTGAATTATCACCATTTTCAAGGTTCATGATGTCTGCCTGAGATTGTTGTAAAAATTCATCAACGGAAACTATATTTGCCATACAGGAGTATGTATTGTATTTATTGTTGTGATCGTCTGATACTCTCTGATTTCTAACTTCAAATGAAATAATCCACTTTGGTTTTTCGTAAATTCTTGTCAGGTACTCTGATACTGACTTTTTATCGAAAATTTTAAGTATTTTGTCATCTAAATATATGCTCAAATCTGCGTCTGCAAAGCGTCTAAGAGATATTAAATTATCTGAAATATCTTGTGCAGCTATTACGTTTGTTAATAAAATTTTGTTATTTTCGTCTGATGTAGGTTTTAAGTATAGATCGCCTTTTCCATCTATAATAATATTGGCTGATTTATTCTTGTTCGCACTTCTGATTATCTCTCCTGAACTCTTTGAAATTTCTTAGAAATAGGCTTTTATTTATAATGTGTTCCGTCGCCCCGGAATCCGCAATAAAAACTAATTTTGATGAATCATCTCTGATATTAGATTTATTGTATTTACCTGCTAGCCTTGCTTTGTTGATTTCTACTTGTTTCTGTGTTCGGCCTGGAGTTTGGATCGTAACTTGCTTTTTGAAATTTCCCCGTTTGTTATTACCTCTGAATTTTCCTCTAACATTGTTATATCCGCCTCTAAAAAAAGCAGTACCATAGATTATATTCTGCTAAGGGGCAATCTGCTGCCTTGTTTCCTACTTTGTTGCATCTGACGCATTTAGTCGTCTGACTGAAGATTTGAGTCACTAAGTTTGCTTTAGCATCTGAAGGTTTTCCGTCTGAAGTCTTATTTTGTGCTTCTGTCTGCAACAAATATGTTATCATATTATCCAAGCTCATTTCAGTTCCATTCGACTGAAGTCTCGTTATGTTAGTTTGACCAAGTTCAGCATATGCGTTACAAGCTGCTTGAAAGAAGGCAGATATTTTCTCTGCTTCTAATAGAGGGGCATCAGTATTGCAAAATTCAAATTCATTAACAATAGTTTCGAAACGATCACAAAAATCATTAACGGATTCTTTCTTTGACATTTTCAAACTATATAATTTACTTCTCATGGCAGAATCCGTTACGTTTGTTTCTGCCCTTCTAAAATCTCTGATTTTATTCAATATCAGTTTTGGGTCGTCAATCTCTAATATTCTCTTGTGATAGTATCTATCTACATGATTTATGATAATGTCTCTGACTGTGGAGGTTTTCTTTTCTAATTCTGATTTGTCGTATAGACTGATTAAGCTTTCATTATCTTCCAAAATAAATAGTAAGTCATTTGTTTTTAGATCTGATTTTAAATAATCCAACCACTCGTTCAGAGGCATTTTTCGTGTAAGCATGTAGTTACATTTAATGTTAATTGTGTTTGATGTGTTTGTGTTTCTTAAGGAAGTGTTGTTAGTACTCTGATTTATATCTCTGATGGTAAAGTTTGCGAGGGGATTTGTTACCTTCTGATTTTGTAATTCTTTGATAAGATTCATCATTTCCATAGCTACTTTGTTGCTTTCTACCATGGACTTCTGAAGACTTATGATGGCGTTGGCTTGCTTTTCTAGGACCTCTGAATCGTTGTTCATGGCTGCCTTCATGGCTTTGATGCTGTTTTCCACCATCCCCAATCTTCTGCCATACGGAGCAGGGTGATTTAGAGTAATATACTCTGTTCCCTCTTCCTCTGAATTTATGAACAAATATTCTGATCAAACATTCAACTTCCGATTTCTTACTTCTGAATTTACTTATTAATTTATATAAAAATAAGTGTTTTATAGGCCTATTGTCTGTCTCTGATTTATTTGTTTATATTCTAATAGAAACACTTTTACCTTGTATGTTTGGTAGAATTTCCTCGTCTGAATTGTCGGACATCCTGACACTTCTGATACTTCCGAGTTTTATTTCACCCTGTAATGTTGAATGTATCTTTTAGTTTTAATTTTTGCTTAGTCTGACCGCACTGCAAGTTAGACTAGCTTGAGAGAAATATTTTGTTCCGCCGAACAACATACACGTGCTCCCTCCCAACCTGAGCAAACGAACGCAATTTTCTCAATTTTGTGTGAGGGGCGATCGCACACGCACATGCTGTTGCGGCGAAACTGCAAACAGCAGTTCGCTAAATTTGTAGTTTTATTCTTTATAGAAAGACTCGACTTTACTGCACTGCCGTATTATCAAGGATTCTATTTAATTCGTGTTTCTTTTTACTTTAAAATTCTCGTCTGATTGATTTAATTTTTAAGTCCAAGAGAAAAAAAATACTCTGATAGAACGCAACGATCACGAGAGGAAAAAATGTTCTGGTTGCAAATATTTAAACATACGGTATTATTCCATAAACATCTGAAAAAAATATTCAGAAAACAAACGTTTGCCTCATGTTTCCGAGAGAAAAACCGAGAGGTCGAAACGTAAACAAGCCGGGCGCATGACTCTCCACGCCGCGCGTCGCTGCACGCTTGTCTCCGATTCCGAGAATCGGCCCGCGCGAGCTCGCGCCGGTGTGTGTTCGCGCGGTTTCTACCGCGCGCTATAGCACTCCTGTGCTTTGTTCTCTCTCTATATCTCTCTCTGAAGGATAATGGAAACAAAACTTAGTTTCTCTGACTATAAATCTCTCTTTCTAATTTTTTTCTCTATTCTGAGCTTATAATTAGACACTGCACTGTCTATCCTATTTTTCGCAACTCTGAATACGACACGTTTAAACAAAAAGCACTCCCGAGACCAAGCAAATGAGAGATTTAATTATTTGTTCATCTGATTAGCTTTTCACTTCTAATTTCTATTTTCCTTTGTTTGGAAAAGAAAAAAACACGTTACCTCTGAAATCGTGGTGAATAGTTGACCAGTTCCTCTGAATCGAAAAAAATACCGTCATGCGTGCTGGCCCACAACCTGTTGGAGTAGTTGGTGTGTTGACGGGATGAATCAAAGGGGATTAGTCCTGTGTTTGAGAAGAAACTTTTATTGAGCACACAAAAATCACGAAACTCGAATGAATAGGAAGCAGAAAGAAGCGCCAACGCCATGTCGTCCGAGCATGAGACGGACGTCTTGCGAACTAGTCGCGAGCAGCGTTATACTTCTGACATATTAATAAATAAATACTATGACAAATTGGAGAAAGACAAGCGAAAGCAAGTAACAAATCGAAAATCAAAATGCATAAACCGAAGTGTCCCACGCGTAGCAACATGAGTAATAAAATACGTCGGCAAATCGGAGGAAGGCGAGCGAAAGCGAGTGAAAAATCAAAAACGTAAATGCTCAAACCCAACTACCCTACGCGTATAGCAAGTAAATAACAAAATACGTCGGCACATCGGAGGAAGGGGAGCGATAAATCAAAAACAAAAATGCGTAAACCTACCTACCCCACACGCAGAAAATTAATAAGAAAATACTCTGGTACATCGAAGGAAGGCGAGCGAAGGGAGGATCAAATCCAAAACGAAAGTGCGTAGACCCAACTACTCCAAGTTCCTCGAGTAGAATAATTTATTTAAACTACACCTCGGCAAATCGAAGGAAGGCGAGCGAAGCGAGGATAAAATCCAAACCCAAAATCCATAAGCACAACTACCCTTCGCTCCCCGAGTTTAATAATTGATTTAAATTACTACTCGGCAAATCGGAGTAAGGCAAGCGAAAGCGTGACAAACCAAAAACGAAAATGCTCAAACCCAACTACCCTACGCGCCGTACCTACTAATGAGAAAATATTTATTAAAAAAAAACTTTGGCACATCGGAAAAGGCGAACGACGGTGAACCAAAAATCTAAAAACAAAAATGCCTTAACCGAACTACCCTACGCGTAGCAATAATTAAATAATAAAATACTACGTCACATCGGAGGAAGGCGAGCAAAAGCGTGTGTCAAATCAAAAACAAAAATGCATAAACCCACCTACCCCACGAGTAGAAAATTAATAAGAAAATATCTCGACACATCAAAGGAAGGCGAACGAAGCGAGGATAAAATCCAAAACAAAAGTGCGTAGACCCAACTACCCCAAGCTCCTCGGGTGTAAAAATTTATTTAAACTACAGCTCGGCACATCAAAGGAAGGCGAGCGAGCACCTTGGCACATCGAAGGAAATCGATGCAAATCGCATTTAACCGCGTGGAAAGTGGCGCCATCGGAGAAATCCGGAACAAAACCGATGACTGGGAGCACAAGTGCAGTAAAAAGACCAATTTCGGCGCCTATAAAGTGGACCGAAAATAGGGTTTTCCGATCAGACAAAATGTAGAGCAAGTTTCCCTGGTCATAATAGATGTATAAATTAATCCATTTTCGCTCCCTATGAGGTAGAACAAGCCTAAAATAATTTGAAAATCGGAGATCAAGAGGAGCGAAAATGGTCGTTTTCGCCCTCTAGGATCGAAAACGACAATTTTCGCTCCTCTTGATTAATTTTTCTCATCTCCTTACTAAAGCTTCAAATCGTTAAAAACTTTCGAAACAATTTCCAAAATTTTGATATATATATATATATATATATATATATATATATATATATACAGGGTGTATCATTTTAATCCGACCACGACAAAAAACCATGGAAAAACTAATTTTAACGAAAAATGACCTTAACAAAAGTTGAAGGGGGTAAAGGGGGCCATCGAATGACACCAACACCTATGACCTTGAACTCGATTTTCAAGGTCATTTGAGGATAATTGTGATTTTTTTAAATAGGAACCTCTATTTTTGACCTTGGAATCGGATAGAGCGGAAAAAATTACGTCGGAAATGACATTTCAAGTTTGCCTTAGTGACCTTGAGAAGGTCAATTCAAGGTCAAATAAGAAGTATTAGCCTAAGATTGTTTTCCTTTCAATTTTTTCGTAGAATTATCATTTTGTTATTGTAATAAACATTAAAAGAATAATTGACTTAAAATGTGATTATGCTTTCCTGACTTCAAAGCCATTTTGTAAGGTCAAAAGTGCAAAAATGCAATATCAAATGTTATGTGGAGTCCATATTTATATCCTAACTTTAGTGTTGCCCAGGAACAACGACGTGGACGTAATAGGATTGTGTTCCCTTTGGGGTGCTTGATTAGAGTGAGTCTCCTTACCTCTCACTTTTATTATGTACAGATTTGAACGTAGGTGCCCAAAGACACCACCATTTTTAAAGGATTCTATTCAGTTCTTGGGATGTTTTCGTAAGCGAATTTTTATCCTATCTTTAGCGTTACTCAGGAACGACGTGGACACAATTGGCTACTAATTTTCCTCATCGAATTTTGCCTGAATATCTTGTTGAAATAAATAATTTATTTTGTAAAGATGATTTTTCATGTAGAATTTTCCCGCGACTCATTGTTGAAATAGACAATTTTTCTAATAAGAGATCTCTTTTCATATGAATTTATCCTCTACTCATTGTTACTTACACTTAGTATTCAATAGTTTACTAGTTATTGAATAGTTATTGATTAGCTAAACTAATCAAATATCATTTGTTTAACATTTTCTCTTTTTCATTCATTGACCTTTATTTTTTCTATTAAAATTTATTATTGATCGAAAGCTATCTAATTTGTTCAATTTGGTAAAAACAAAATTTTTTATTGAACTTGTTACAAATTTTTAACAATGGCTGATTATCCAGCCGCTGAAAGGGTTGATATTTTATTGATTCTTGGTGAATCTAGACGTAATTATCGACAAGCTGCAGCCTTGTATCGAATTCGATATCCCGATAGAAGACATCCAAGTCATACAACCATTCGTGAGATTTACCGTAGAGCTCAACAAGGGCAACTAGCACGGGTTAGAGAACGTCGTAATTACAACGAAGATGATCTTCGTGTAATGGTCGTTTTAGCAATGGTGCATTTGAATCCCCACGTTAGTACCCGTGAAATTCTAAGGCAAAGTGGTATACCTATGGCTACTGCTTGGAGAATACTGAGAAGTCAACGTTAGCATCTATATCATATTACTTTGACTCAGGATCTCACACCTGCTGATATGAGGTTAAGGCTACAGTTTTGCCAATGGGCACGACAAATGATTGCTAATGATCGTCACTTTTTTCAATACGTAATGTTTTCTGATGAAGCAAAATTCAAAAGAAATGGAGAGCTTAACCAACACAACTGTCATTATTAGTCGAATGTTAATCCTCATTGGTACAGGCAGATAGATAACCAAAATCGTTGGAGTCTTGATGTTTGGTGTGGAATTGTTAACGGATACCTTGTAGGCCCATACTTTTTCGATGAAAATGTAAATGGCCATAATTTTTTACGTTCCTGAGAGAACGTCTTCCAGTACTTCTTGAAGAAGTAGATTTATACACAAGAGCAAGAATGTGGATTCAATTAGATGGAGCTCCTGCGCACTATGATCGAATAATTAGACAATATCTTAATCAAAATTACCGTGACAGGTGGATTGGATGCACTGGACGTGGAGATTTGGGTGTTCGATGGCCACCGAGATCTCCAGATATGACATCACCCGATTTTTATTTGTGGGGGTATTTGAAAGATGTTGTTTATGAACATGAAACTACAACAAGGGAAGATATGATCTACAGAATTCAAACCGCTTGTGAAAAGATCCCAAGAGCTGTATTACTCAGAACAGTAGAACATTTGCAGCAGCGAATTGAATTGTGTATCCAACAAAATGGTGGTGTCTTTGAGCACCTGCGTTGAATTTTGAGCAAAAGTGAGAGGCAAGGGGACTCACTCTAATCAAGCACCCCAAAGGGAACACAATCCTATTACGTCCACGTCGTTGTTCCTGGGTAATGCTAAAGTTAGGATATAAATATGGACTTCACATAACATTTGATATTGCATTTTTGCACTTTTAACCTTTGAAGTCAGCAAAGCATAATCACATTTTAAGTCAATTATTCTCTTACTATTTATTACAATAACAAAATGATAATTCTACGAAAAAATTGAAAGGAAAACAATCTTAGGCTGATACTTCTTATTTGACCTTGAATTGACCTTCTCAAGGTCACTAAGGCAAACTTGAAATGTCATTTTCGACGTAATTTTTTCCGCTGCTCCGTATTCCGAGGTCAAAAATAGGGGTTCCCGTTAAAAAAACACCATGACCTTGAAAATCGAGTTCAAGGTCAAAGGTGTTGGTGTCATTAGATGGCCCCTTTTGCCCCCTTCAACTTTTGTCGAGGTCATCTTTCGACATCAGTAAAATAAAACCAGACAAACAGCTGTTTAGCAGATTTTTTGTTATTTGACCTTGAATTGACCTACTCAAGGTCACTAAAGCAAACTTAAAATATCCGTTGCGACGTAATTTTTTCCGCTCTATCCGATTCCAAGGTCAAAAATAGAGGTTCCTATTTAAAAAAATCACAATTACCCTCAAATGACCTTGAAAATCGTTCAACGTTCAACGAGTTCAAGGTCATAGGTGTTTGTGTCACTCGATGACCCCCTTTACCCCCTTCAACTTTTGTTAAGGTCATTTTTCGTTAAAATTAGTTTTTCTATGGTTTTTTGTCGTGGTCGGATTAAAATGAAACACCCTGTATATATATATGTGTGTGTGCGTGTGTCTGTGCATCCATACATGCACACCGTACCCTGGCGGGGAAAATCACGTGATTTATCACACGATCAATCACGTGATCAGTCACTTGATTTCTCACGTTAAAAATCACGTCAGAAATTATTCATAAAATAGAATTTGTTTTATTTATTTATTTATTTATTAAACCAAGATGATAGCTTACATAGTATACCTTAAGAATACGCATACCAGCAAGCCTTGTAGAGGTAAACTAAGTTACATGTGTACAAGCTTGGTATATAACAGAAAAATAAAAAACTTAAGACTAGTACTTAAGACTAAAGATAGTTACATTATCAAAATCATTTCAACAACAATAAACACTATTTACATTTTCTTTTCTTAGAATTTAACAAATTTAACAATTTAAAACTATCTGGAAAACTAAGTATTGGTTTTGATCCAATATTTAATTTTACGTTTTGCCGCGGTTTTGCTTATATCTAATTCCTTGAGCTCATTTGGTAGTGCATTGTAAATTATAATAGCATTATTATAACTGTTTTTATCACTGACTCGTTTTTTGCTCTTAGGTATAATTAAACTTTTCTTTTGAGTAATACTTGTAGACATTTGGAATTGAGTTTTGAGATCTTGATAATGAATTTTAAGGGATTCGAAAATAAATACTTGCTCTAGGTTTAATGGACTATCTTGTATACTAAAAGTATTTTTGTTGATAATCTTGAGAATTTTTCTCTGTAAACTTTGTAATAAATCACGGTTATTTCTATATACACCACCCCAGGCTACTATTCCATAGCTAATTATGCTGTGGAAGAAAGCATAATATATCATTCTTAAAGTTTCTGTTGACATAGTGTGTGATAGTTTGTGAAAAATATAGACTAGATACTTTGTCTTTTTTATTATATATTGGATGTGTTTATCCCATTTCAGATTGTAGTCAATGACAATTCCCAAGTATTTGTAATACTCAACTCTAGCTATCTTTCTATTTTGAATTCTTACATCAATAAGTTTCGGTACACTATCGCAATAGCTTCCAAATGTCATACAAACTGTTTTATCCACATTCAAAGATAACTTATTTACCGCTAACCATTTGTATATCACAGTAAGAAACTCATTCATACTTTTTTGCGCCTCTATCCATGTATTGCCTGTTGCTATAATTGCAGTATCATCTGCGTACGATAGAATTGATTCTATTGGAATCTCCTTTAGCATATCATTTATATATATAATAAATAGAAGTGGACCCAGTATCGTACCCTGTGGAACACCCATACTTATTAGTAAACTATCACTTTCTACATCGTCAATTTTAACAGTTTGATATCTGTTATTCAGATAGCTTCGAAGGAGATCCAATGCCTGACCTCTAATACCAATACAATACAGTTTATTTAATAACAACGTATGGTCGACTGTATCAAAAGCTTTAGCCAAGTCGAGAAAAGTGACTATTGTTGGTATCGTTTTATCTACATTATTGTACAAAATTTGTGTGATATAGTTTAAAGCATTTTTTGAGCCAATATTTTTCATAAAACCAAATTGGTGTTTTGATATTATGTTATTTTTTTGGATAAAATCATATAGCCTGTTAAAGATTATTCTTTCAAAAATTTTAGCAACATTTGATATAAGTGAGATGGGCCTATAATTGGTAATGTTATGTTTTTCCCCTGATTTATATATCGGAATGATTTCGGCCTTTTTTAATACATCGGGCCATATAGCTTTTTCAATGCACAAGTTAAAAATATGCGTTAATGGTACTGCAATATAATTACTAATCACTTTTAAGGACTTAGCGTTTATTTTGTCCACACCACCATTTTTTATTTTCAATGTATTGATTATGTTTTTTACTTCATTTATATTTGTGGGTTTTAGAAAGATTGAGTTAGCATTATTATCCGGTAGTCTGTTTTCAGAATTTGGGTTGCACGATACCATTACTCAATTTTTGGCAGATCTCACAAAAAAACTTATTCATGTTTCTCGCTATCTCAACTTTCTCTGTAACTTTAATATCGTTTATCTTTATACAACTTATGGTTTAATTAGACTTTTTTTTGCCCAGTTTATTGTTTATAATTTCCCATAGTTTTTTGGGGTTGTTTGCATTTTTTTCGACTATTTTTTTATCATATCTAATTTTGGCGTTTTTGATAACTTTCTCTAAAATTTTGCAATAGGTCTTGTATTCAGTTTTAAGTTGCTCATTATTTATATCCAACTTCCATAAGTTATACAAAAATTCTTTGGTTTCGCACGATTTAATTATCGCATCAGTAATCCAATTTTTCCTTCCCACCTGTCTAATCCTTTTTGGATTCATTTTGGATAACTCGATACATTGTTTAATCTCAGACAACAACTTATCTGTTGCTAAATTAGGATCCTGCATTGATAATATTTTCATAAAAACTGATAACATACATACAATTACTTATAAACTCAAACTATCAATAACAGACCATTACCCTATATTTATAGCTCTCAATAAAATGAAAATAGTACATAACAAACCAACAATAGTTTTAAATTATAAAAAATTAAAAAATAGTGCTGAAACAAGAAACTGGAATGAAATTATCACAATGCAGGATCCTTAGCACTGCCCACAGGTGGCCTTGTAATTCCAACAAATCCAGGAATATATCCTTTATCGAAAAAATTACACAGGAATTCTTGGCCCAAATGATCGCAATCCAATAAATCAATATTGAAATCTCCTATTACTAAATTATTTTTAATGTTCCTCTTTTTTATCAAATATTTATTTAAATCTAAAATAAACTCAGTCTTAGGTATGCCATGAGATCTGTACATGGATGAGATTTCAATATTGCTATTATTACTTAAGTTAATTTTCGTATTTACAATTCTAATCCTACCCTGTTGAACACTTTCTGTGCTCTGAACCAAATTTCTATTTACGAATACTATAACTCCGTCATTCCTATTTATCCTACTATCATTGTAGTAAGACTCGTACTCATAGTTACTCCCGATCAGTTCAAAAAAATTATGATTAACCTGCTCAAAAGTTTCAGAAAGAACAACAACAGATGGTTTGACGATCAGACTTTCAAAAAATATTTTTACCTTATCAAAATTTGCATTCATGCTTCTTACATTTAAGTGCATAATTATATCATTTTTGTTGCTAATTGTCTTGTTTAGATCGCCAATGCCACTGTATGTTTTTTCTTTCTGCATTGAATCCTTTTGTATTATATCTAGATAATCAAAAGTATCCATTTTATTAATTTAAGTTTTACAGCTTCTTAACCTTGTATTTTTTGCTGGAGCAGCAGGTTGAATTGGTGGTCTAGCAATCTTCGATTGTTGATGTTGCTGCTGCTTGGCTGCTTCACTCCTTTCATGTCTTTATTTTGTTGATTTAGGTAGTTCTTGTGAAGGCTGTTTCATTGTGTTGTCTGTGGTTATGTTGTATGTATTAGTAGTATTGTCACCTTCTCGATAGACTTGATGTACTGCTGGTAAGGTAGGCCTAATAGGATAGTCAGTGGAGTCTATACATAGGCAGATTTTTTTCTTCAGGATGTTACACTGGTTTGTATCGTTAGCAGCGTGGTTGACGTCAAGCTTTGTATTATATTTGCTGTTTGAAAAAACACAATTCAGACACTTAAAGGCGCTGTTTGTGCAGGTACTAGTCCTGTGTTTTTCTGCGCACTTGAGGCATACAGAACTGTTGTTGCATTTATTACCGTTGTGCCCGAATCTTCCACAATTGTAACATGAATTTATATTTATAGAGTCATGTACTTTGCAATTTTGGTAGCCAACAAAAATCCTGCTTTTATTCTCCTTGATGAATTTGTATATGTCCGCAGGAACCTCCATCAGTACTGTAGTTAAGCCACTGTAATTACTTTTGTACATATGTAGTACTTGCCCCTTGTTAGTAAAACTCCCAAAATTTCTCATGTTTATATCATCCTCTATGTCCTCCATTTCCATGTTACTGTAGTTGTCGATTCCGACAATTTTGATTTTAGGATTCTTCAACGTATCTTTCCTAACCTCACATATACCTTCAAGGTTATGTTTCAAAACCGATTCAGTCAACACTGCACTTTCACTATTCAAGCAATTCATAACAAGTTCTTCTTTTCTGTTTACCTACAAATTTTTTGCTTGTATCTTCTTTTCAGTAACTAAGCACTCTATAACTTTCTTTTTGACGTCCACTGCTTTATTAGTCACATTTTTTACAGTTATCTTAGGCACTTTCTTTTGTAACAGTTTAGGAAAACTTGTAACTTCTGCATACGAAAAACTAGCCGCAGGGCTTTCATTTTGTTTATTTAGCAATTTTTCTCTAAGTAGTACGTTTTTTTCCTTTAATTCGCTGACTAGCTGTTTCAGAAGAAGGTTTTCATTTTTTATTAGCTTGTACTTTCCTTCAATATTGATGTCAAGTTCATCCTGTTCTGCTATTGAAACTTCTAGTAGAACTCTCCTTACTTCTTCCGTTTTATTCAGTTTTATTTGTGCAATCAGTAATCTTGTTGCATCGTCTAAACCTTTCTCTTCTATTTTTGAGGTTAGGTTTGTGTCACTATGTTCTGGGCACACTATTAAGTTTCCACTTATGAATTTGATGTCGGTTGTTTTTTGTGCTAAACAACTAAAATGATATACTGCATCACATATGATGCAAAATAATGTTGTTGAAGTTTTATTGCTATGACACGCAAAATTTGAGACACACTTATCGGGAGGCATCCGCACTCCCGCCATGTTGCGTTGACAAAACATATTAAATTTAATTAAAATAAAATTATTTTGTTATTACTAAACAATTATGAAAAATAGATTTGTTGATAATCCAAAAAATTGACCGCAATAAAAAAATTAAAAAAAACGCTCTAACCCAGGATTGAACCCCGTTCCTTAACTTGACAACCTTACTGCCTGAGCTATTTTTATTTGTCCTAATGATGACTTGAAGATCATGATGATGTATGAATCTCAGTAATCTATCGTTTACGTGTATAGACTATCTGCTGCTAATTGATAAAAAAGGAAAATAATTTCATTAATAAAATGAAAAAATCTAATTTTACAATTAAACATAGGTTTATTTTGCGTTTTCATCTTTATAAATTAGAATAATTCTTCTATGCTAAATAATATAATGGTAATATCAAATTTCGATTATAAATATCAATCTTAACTTCGAAAATATTTTAAATCTTTTCAATTTTTATCTTGAAGTACGTGTAAATTGTACAAAATCGTAAATCAAACATATTTTTAGGTAAAAACAGTATAGAATTTCAATACTTACAACAGCACAAATAGCTCAGGCAGTAAGATAACGGATTGGGAAGTTGAGGACCGGGGTTCGATCCACGGTTAGGGCAACGTTTTTTTTTAAATTTTTTTGCGGTCAATTTATTTGGATTATTAACAAATCTATTTTACATAATTGTTTAGTAAAAATAAAATAATTTATTTTAATTAAAAGAAATAATTCAATTTTATGAGTGATTCCTGACGTGATTTTTAACGTGACTTCTCACGTGAGATATCATGCCAAATAATCACGTGAGAAATCACATGATAAATCATGTGAGAAATCAAGTTTATTATCAGTCTCATCTGATTTTTTTCAGTAGGCACCACTTTTACTTTAACTTGCAAATATTCAAAACGGGATCAATTACCATATTATGGCGCATTTTTCAAAATTACAACTATATTAGATTTATTTATTTATTAGTTTCTACTACAAAATTTGATTGTAAATTCATATAAAAATTTGAGTTAATAATATTAAAATTTTTAATGTTAATTAAATGTAATTATAAGATCTAATTTAAATTTATAAGTTCCCTGCTAAAAATGACTAATTAAAAACGATTAAAACCATAATTGGTTTTAATATGGAATTGTGATCCGGAATTGTCGAATTCAAACCGATTAATACGATTTAAATCGATTATAAAAGTTAATCGGTTTTAATCCGATTGAATCCTTCAGATTTTGATCAGAGAAAGCTTCAACTGAATCGATTAAATACAATTAAAACCAATAAATTTTTATAATCGGTTTGAATAGTATTAATCGGTTTTAATTCGATAATTCCGGATCACCAATTCCGTATTAAACCCAATTAAGGTTTTAATCGTTTTTAATAGGTCATTTTTAGCAGGGTTAAAAAATGTTAAATAAAAATTATATTAATATATTATTATAAGTCATTATTCGTGGGATGCGTGGTAGCATAGCCGGGTAAATTGAGTACGTTATTATAATAATAATAATATTTATTATTTTATTATAATGGTTTAATGTTATAACTATTGAATATATATAAGTGTATTTCTATTTTATTTTAAATATATCGTTTTTAAAAATATTATTTATCTTTTTACATTATTAAATATAATTATTTTTAATTATAATTAAATAATTTATACTTTGGATTAAAAAAATTAATAGAATTTTCAATTGTTCTGTTTTTTTAGATTGTTAAACAAAATATTATGTAATAATATTAATTGAATTTATGTTTTATGATATAAGTTTCAATGAATTATTATTAACTTTATATACATTGATAAAATTTTATTTTTATTACTAACTAATTCTAATCTCTTATTTATATTAGACATTAGATCAGCGTGCTTTGAACTTGATAACTTAGATTTTATCTGGTAATAATTTAATCATTTTTTTAATACTTAGAAAAAAATTTAATTCATTATTCCTTAGAATCATATTTATAAAAAAATATACTTCTTTCACCCTTTGAAAATGTACAACATTATAAAATATATTCCAAAGAATTTAAGTATAAAGTTTAAAATATATATAATTAATCAAATTAAATGATAACGCTAAATGTAAAATTTCTTTTTGAAAATATCATTAATTCCATATTAATACTACATTCAAAGTTATATATTTTATATAACATCTTAGTACATATTTTATAATAATTGCATGAAGAGTTTCATATGTTTGTGAAATTTTGTTATCATAAAATTTAAACTGTTTTTTTTAATGTAATTATTTTTATACTGACACTAAATCTAAATTTTATACTTTATTCTTAACACCTTGTTATATGATTTACAATATTCAAGAGATTTGTCAAGTTTTTAGAAAGTAAAAAATGTACTTTCTTCTAAAACATAGACGTTGATTCCTTATTAACTCCTTAAAATAAATCCTCCTTTTTATGAATCATGATTAATCTTAACGAATATAATAAAACTTACATTAAGGAGTCATGTATTCTTTGGATAAGTATGTGGCATATCGTAGCCATGTGTCCCTGTTAACAGGTGATGGTAAGTGGGCATAATATGTCAAAAAAATTATGGACATTTCAAGAATGGCAACCTAACCTCGCACACATTTATGTATTTGTATAAACATGACCACATTCACACTGACATATATAGTTTTTAATATGTACTTAAGTGTGGATATTAGAAAACATCAGGTGGAATCTGTGTGTTCAAGATTACCAATGATGGAGTTTAAATATGTTGATCTTGATAGATATGTTTGAGTCAGTCGCAGGCAATATCCATAATTTTAGTGTCTTATATGCAGTGTATTCATGTAAGTTTGTGATGTAGATGTTTATTTTATTATGTATAAACAGGCAAGCGTAACAATTTTTACTTGACTTAGTCTTTGCTAGCTAATCCATACTGAATCTTATGGCTCTGAGTGCGAAATTTATAGATGGGTGTTTACATGAGAATTTAAACTACAGCACTTGAGATAAAGGCATGTGGATATATTGTTTTAACAAATTGAAACAAATCACCATGCAAAAATTTAGCCCTCTAAGTATGGTACTTTTTAATTGACAGCAAAAAGAAAAATTGAAAAAATTAATCGTACAATTATTGAGAATTTTATTTTGCTCTTAATTAAAAACCATCATACTTAGAGGACTAAAATTTTGCATGGTGATTTATTTCAAGTTGTTAAAACAATATATCCACATGCCTTTATCTCAAATGCTGTAGTTTAAATTTTTATGCAAACACCCATCTATAAATTTTGCTCTCGGAACCATGGGTTTCAGTGTAGATTAGCTATTTAACCATTTACTTTTGTGTGATAATAATAACCTTTATTATTTTTTAACATCATTTATTTGATGTCTGTTACAAAGTTAATGTAACGACTCCGGATTGTCACATAACCGCAAAACTTGTTAGTAGTAGTAATAAAATAGAATCGAAATTTAAATCGAATTAAATTTAAGATTGTGAAATTAATAATGGACCAGAAAAATTAAATCATTGCAGTCTACTGTAATTTATTTTAATAGGTTTATATTTAGTTTTTATAGTGGATTATATGTCGTAATTACATATGATAATGAATTTGATGCTTTGAGTGTATTGTAAAGAATTGAAAAAATCAAAAGTGTGTATTGTAATAAGTAGTGTATTTAGTTATTTGTAACTATAAATATATACAGAAGTTTTGTGTAATTGTGTATCGTAGTTTTAATGTTTATTAGAATTGATAAATTTGGTAGTTTTTTTGTAATATAAAAATGCAGTAATGTTAAATATTACAATTTATGAACATTAAACACTGTCAGATTACGTAACATATCAAATGAAATATTCAAATTTTTTCAAGTTTTTCATCGTAAAGTAGCTGCTGTCTGGAATGAATTACAAAAAAAAATTTTTGGTAAAATTATTGGTTACATCTATGTAATTGAA
>JAZHPH010000640.1:0-30877 GCA_037356405.1 Nasonia oneida | reverse complement strand
AGATACCTGCAGAGATGAACGTTGTAAAGGCTTTTAGCGTTTGACGAGTGACCGAAGAGGGCCGCAGGAATCTAGAAACTATACCCGCTGGCAAGACCTTTCTTTTTGTTTCGCTACCCACGGTGAAAATCAATTATTTTTTGGAAAAGGTCTGCAAAAGTGCCCATAGATTATCTCACGAAGACAAGTGACATTTTTATTTGACGGGGAGGAGCATGGTCAAGGGAGGTATTTTTGAAATTATGGGAGGAAAATTTTCCTCCAATTAGAGGACTTTTCAGGAAAGTAGTGGGAAAAGAAGCTCAGCAGATCAGAGGATTTTCGGCAAAATAATGAAAAGTGTGCTCCTGTTTTCGAGTATAAATAACCCCTCAAGATACACCGGAGTCAGTCACAGATTTTCTTGCAAGCTGTCAAGAAAATGTCTTCGAAGAAAAGTTCATCAATGCAGCCTTCTCGGAGCCGACGAAGTCTACAGGATGCTCAGGAGCGTATACGTTGGCTGATCGCCAACGTACCGACTCTCCTGACGATGCTAGACTACGTGTCCTGGGTCATGGACATAGTAGAAACATGTAAGTTAATTTTCTTATTACTCCACTTTAAAGTCACGAATTTTTAAAGTTTTTAATTAATTTTTTTGAATTTTTTTAATGTTGCAGTGCCGCAACCACCGAATGCTGCTTTGCAACAATTGGCGCCGCGACGATCGCCGACAGCTGACCCGCCTCGACGATCCCCGGCTGCTGACCCGCCGCGACGATCGCCGGCAGCTGACCCGCCGCGACGATCGCCGACAGCTGACCCGCCGCATCGATCGCCGACAGCTGTCCCGGCTCGTCGATCTCCGGCGGCTGACCTGTCTCAACGATCCCCGGCGGCTGACCCGCCGCAGGGATACCGAGCTGTTAACTCGTCTGGACGATCCCCATTGGCTGAGCAGCCCCGGCGATCACCGACGGCTGAGCAGCCTCGACAATCCTCGACGACCCGAAGAAGACGGTCTCGCTCGAGCTCGAGCTCCAGCTCGCAGCAACAACAGCAACAGCGACCACAGCAACAACAACGCAATTTACCGAGGATTTTAGATGATGAGATAATAATAGATCATGTAAACGTAAATAAAATTTACAAAAATTATAAAAAAAAATTAATTTAAAGAACTGTGAACACCTCACCATAAATTAAAACTTTGAATTCTGGAAAATTCCCACCAGCGCTGACTGATGGTTAACTGAAGCTGCTGCGCATGCGCGTCAGCTCCGGTTAACCTACGACGGACACTGGCGGGAGTTTTCCCAAATTCAAAGATTTATTTAACGATAGGTGTACGAAATTTTCAGAAAAGTTGAAAAAATTGTAAAATATTTAAGAAAATTTAGGTATGATTTTTAAATTGAATTACTCTGCTCTTTGTCTTCGTTTTAGTCTAAGTAAATAAATAAACTAATCAAATAAATTGACTATGTGTGAATAAGAGGTGATGACAAATTTCACAAATCCCTTTTCAAATGACAAATTTCACATATCCCTTTTCAAATTAATAATAAAAGTTTTCATATTTTTTTATAATAAAAAATAACAACTGTGTACATTTTAATTTTTCTAAAAAAAATCATTTTATTCAATAATTTTTTTCATAGTACATTTCAATAATTATCAACTTCGTCTTGACTAAATTTTTCAGACAAATAATTTAATAACCATGCTCTTATTGAAAGAGCATTATGGACGGCACATGATGGTTTTCTTCTAATAGAAAGATGATGGTACAAGCAAAAGTAATTTTTATTACTTTTTATGTTCTCGAGCGGAGGGCATCCAAGATCTTCGACATTACATATTAGACTGAAAAAAAAATAATGTGGATAAATTGAAGTATTAAAAGCATGAAAAAAAAAAGAACTGAAGGAATGTATAAATACTTACGTATTCGGCAAATAATTTTTCAACCACAGTGCTTTCTGTTCTCCCTTAACGAATATCTTTTTAACATCTCGTGTAAAGATTTGTAAGACATGTTGAAGTCGATGGTATGGAATGTCACCAGAATTCCATTCAATTCCATGGTGACTTTTTTCTAGCCAATGTATCATACATTTTTCTTCCTCGGTAAGTTCTTCCCACGGCATTGGAGACTTGAAGAGGTAAGCAGTTGGTAAAGCTGTTTTTCTTATGTTGAGAAAACTAATTTCCTTGAAAATGAAAGTATCCGCAGCAATTCTTTGAAATCCTTGTATGTCAACAATATAAACATTTTCTTCCGCATATTTCAGTATGGTATTTTGAAACATCTTTTTGTATTCACACATTGCAGTCATCTTGCAGCTTCGTAGAGTTAGTTAGTTCTATAAGACGAATTTATTGTAAATGAACAGATGAATTTTGTCATCCTGCTTATATAAGAAGAAACTCCACCTTGGTTGTCACACAATTGGTTGTCAAAAAAAAGCATAGACCTCATTGGTCTAAAAATAGAAAATTCATCCCCTCCCAAGAAAATATCCCTTCTCCTCGTCATGACTTACTCCTCAGCTTTTCAATGTCGAAGATGACCACTTCTCATTGGAGCAAAGATAGAAAACCCATCCCTTCCCAAGAAAATATCCCTTCTCCTTGTCAAACTTCCTTATTCATTGGTAGTTTCTAAAATTTTCCTCCTTTTCTTTCGTGGTCTCGTCTATATATAGCAAGAAATTTTACTGTGAGGAGCAGACTTCGTCTACAACAGTACACGAAACTAGTTCTTTATACAATTCTGTTTTATGAGTGTTAAGTAAAAAGTACATATGGCTTCACTTCAACTTTTTGAACGCCTTGTTGAAGTAGTGCGTGATACTTTGCGAAATATACATGAAATGAGCAATAATGATATTCATTATTGGCTGGACATGTGCAATTCCACAATAAAGGAATTGAACGAAAAAATCAACAAAGCTAATCTTGCAAGAGGAGAAAAGCAGAAATATCAAACTTGTATGACACATCTTTCATGTGTGCAAGTTCAACTCGAACAACATCTTCAGCAAGGAAGCGGTCTACAATCGGAAGAAACTAAAGCTAGAGTTGAGTGGCGAGATGTAGAATCAGCGTTTCAAAATCGAATTAGAACAGGTGTAGTTGTAAACATAAAGCATGTAGACATACTAAGTTTTTTTAACGATCCGCAAAAGCTCTTCAAGGTTAAAGTAGCAGATTGCTTGAAGGAATATAACGCTGTAAAAATAAATTCTGACTTTATAGCAGAATTTTCTATGTAGAGAAATGGTGAGGAAACGACTGAGGATCATATCAAAGAACCTATTCTCACCCAGCTTGAAGAATTCCAGGAGAAAGATTCTGGCTGGACCCTGACGAGTATTATCAGTTTGTGTATCAATATGAAAAAATATTCTCCAATCAAGGGGAGTTCCTTCATTCCACTTCCAAAGTTTATAGAAAAGAAAAAGGCATGTGTTAATATTCGTAATAATGATAATCGGTGTTTCAAGTATGCTCTACTTTCAGCATTGCATCCCAGTGAAACTAATCCCAATAGAGTTAATCAATATCGTTTGTATGAGAACGAGCTGAACTTTGGTGATATAGAATTTCCAGTCAAACTTAAAGATGTTCCAAAATTCGAAAAATTAAATGATATTTCAGTAAATGTATACATGTTAAAAAAGTATAATGCAAAGTTTGAAGTATCGCCATGCCATATTACAAAAGAAAAGAAAGAAAAACATGTTAATCTACTCCTCATTCAAGATTTTTACATAGATGAAAATGAAAAAAATAATCACGATGTTGGCGGAAGCTTGCCTAAATACCACTACGTTTGGATTAAGTATCTGTCTCGACTTTTAAGCTCTCAATTAAGCAAATCTCATGTAAAATCATACCACTGCGAAAGGTGTTTACAAATTTTTTACTGTGAAGAAAGGCTGGAAATGCACGAAAATGATTGCAAAAATTTAAATAAATGTCGAATTAATTTGCCCGACTTTAAGAATAATATTCTTAAATTTGAAGATTATAATAAAAGTGAAAAAGTTCCTTTTGTTATTTATGCAGATTTTGAATGCTTGTTAAAGCCTACTGAAAATGAAAATGCTTTTCAGCTTCATGAAGCATATAGCATAGGCTATTATATAAAGTGCAGCTTTGATGACAGTTTATCTGTTTATAAATCATACAGACAAAAAAAATGAAGATGAAGAGACACCGGCAAAACGGTTTGTTCGAGAACTGAAATGAATTAGTGAAAAGATTGATCTACTCTACAAAAATCCAAAACCAATGAGACTTACAGATCTAGAAGAACTATCTTTTCGGAGGTCAATTGTTTGCCATATATGCCGAAAGCCTATCAAAAGTGAAGAACTTACAGTACGAGACCATTGTCATCTAACAGGACGGTACGTTAGCATTTAATGTATACAAATATTTGACTTTAATGGTGTACATCATGTAAGACATTTTTTTCTATTTAGTTTTAGAGGTGCAGCTCACAATTCATGCAATTTAAATTACAAGGATTCGAGGTTTGTGCCGGTTATCTTTCATAACCTCAATTATGACACACACTTCATTTTGAAAGAGATTGCTACTTCTACAATAATGAGTGGACGAGTATCTCTGATACCTCACAACAAAGAAAAATATATTTCATTTACGAAGTATATAGATGACTGTGACATCAGTTTTAGATTGATAGATTCATGGCGTTTTTTTACCATCATCATTGGATAAGCTTGCATCATATTTGGAAACCGTGCCGATAGCAGTAAATGAGTTCAAAACTGATGGATTTACAGATGAGCAAATCAATCTTCTGAGACGAAAAGGTATATTTCCATATGATTTCGTAGATGGATTGGACAAGTTGATGACTACAAAACTGCCAGAGAAGAATGAGTTTTACAATAAACTAACAGATTCTCATATTATTGACGAAGACTATCACCATGCTGTTACAGTATGGAATATGTTTACTATAAAAACTTTGGGTGAATATTCAGATTTGTACTTGAAAACAGATGTTTTATTATTAGCTGACGTCTTCGAAAGTTTTCGAGAGACATCTCTGAAAGCGTATAGTTTACGTCCTGCACACTTTTACACGACTCCAGGTCTCACATTTTCAGCAGCTCTAAAAATGACAAAAGTGGAATTGGAGCTTCTTAGAGATATAGATATGCTGATGTTTATTGAAGCAGGCATTCGAGGAGGAATAAGTCAGTACTGTAATCGGTATGCTAAGGCGAACAATCCGTACATGGGACCATCATACGATAAGAATCAGAAAACGAAGACACTCTTATATTTTGATATTAATAATCTTTATGGATGGGCCATGGTGCAGTATTTACCAGTGGGAAAATTCAAATGGATTGAATATGAAAGGAATTCAAATTTTTTCAATGCACCACCAGACTCTGATACAGGCTACTTTGCTGAAGTAGATTTAGAGTATCCTGAAGAAATACATGATGATCATCAAGATTTGCCTTTTTGTGCAGAGCATCGTACACCCCCTGGCTCAAAGCAAAAGAAATTGTTGACTACTTTGAACGATAAGAAAAGGTATGTCATTCATTATCTTGCGTTAAAACAGGTATTAGATAATGGACTTCGACTAAAAAAAGTGCATAGGATTCTGAGTTTTGAGCAGAAGCCTTGGCTCAAACCATATGTTGAATTTAATACAGAGAAGAGAAAGCAGGCCAAGAATGAGTTTGAGAAGCTTTTCTACAAGTTATTAATTAATGCAGTATATGGTAAGTGCATCGAGCGAGAACGATCTCGCGTTGATGTGCGATTAGTGAATAAATTCACTGGTCGATATGGAGCAGAAGCACGTATAGCTCAACCAAATTTTCATAGTTGTGCTATCTTTGATGAAAATTTGGTTGCTATACAGCTAAAGAGAACGAGTATTACAATTAAAATACCAATATACGTTGGTCTCAGCATTCTCGATTTGTCTAATACATTGTTATACGATTTCCATTATTGATATATGAAGCGTCGACTTGGGGACAAATGTAAACTCCTTTACACCGACACAGATAGTCTAATATATGAAGTCGTTGACGAGGATATGTATAAAATAATGAAAGAAGACTTGCACAAATTTGATACTTCTGATTACAAAGAGAACAATCAATTTGGAATCCCGCGTGTCAATAAAAAAGTGCCTGGATTAATGAAAGATGAATGCTGTGGCAAGATTATGACGGAATTTATTGGTTTACGTAGCAAAATGTATAGTATTTTGATAGATGGATCTGAGACTGTGAAGAAAGCCAAAGGCATAAAATCGAGTGTTGTGAAGAAAACAATCACGTTCGAAGATTATCGAAAATGTCTTGAAGAACAAATTATTGTTAAACGTGAGCAGTGCAACATTCGCTCTAAATTGCATGTAGTGCATACTGAAAAACAGAATCAAATAGCACTAAGTCCGCATGATGATAAAAGATACTTATTACCTCATAGCACAGACACTTTGCCTTGGGTCATTACCGAATTATTGAGGAACAGATGGCGCTGGCTGTAATTCAAATGGAGGGGGATGAAAAAATGGCTGATACAAGAGAAGAAAGAGTGGGAGAGATGGAAGTCGAGAAGGGGTATGAAGCGACCAATACTGAAGAAGAAAGCGAGAGAGCAATGGAGAGGGGGAACGAAGTGACCAATGAAAACAGTGCAGCACGAGTGGGGGTGTCACTTTATGGCGATACAGGTGAACAAATCATTATCGAATACGATGTTTGTGAGGAGCTAATGCACGAATGGAATCCATCGATGGAGGGGACATCTTCCGATAGAAGGGATATTCTACAAGAGGCGATGGAAGGGGCAGACATTATGGTGGGGAATGGGCTATATCAACCGACGCAGCACGGTGAAGAGCACATTCGAGCAGTCGAGCTTGAAAATTACCTGCCTTTGGAGAAGAAACCAAGACTCACTTAACATTTCCAAGTAAGTTCATAGCTGATTCTCACTATTTTTCTTCTCAAAGAAAGTATTTTCTCTAACACAAATTCTTATATTTTTACTTTTCAGAATGGATCTATCTGCACTTAACAAAATTGCTGAGCGCGAGTTCTTGCCCAAGAAGAAAGCCATGGACTTAGAAAAAGATCATGCATACATGGTGACTGCGCTCAAGGAAGTAAAGACGAGATTCGGCACGAAGATCGTGGCCGAGATCGATGACAGCTTTCAAATATTTCTGCCAGAAAAGATCTCATCAGCAATGTTGAAAGATCAATCACTTTTCAATAATCTCTGTAATACAGCAAATAAACTTAGTTTATTTATAACATATCAGGGTGGAACTTCTTTTAAGTTCACCACATGCTAAAATAATGAAATACAAAGATTGATAATTGTTAAATACTATTTATTTGTTCAAACTTGTGTGCAATTTACATGAATAAATACATTATTAAATATAATAACAATTACTTTCTTATTTATTTGAACCTTGAATAATTCATACAATCTCATTTTTATCTATCCAACTATTATGCTTGTCACTAAATCTTAACCATTTAACATATACGCGTTTACCACTTTTCTTTAAAACTTTTTCTACTAAATAAATTTCCGGATACATAGTTTTATGAATTTCCGTTTCATAAAAGCTGCCAGAGACGGATTTATCATAATAATCTTTGAGATGGTAAGTTACTGGATCTGTTTTTACAACTCGCGTTATTGTGAAAATTTCCGTTGACCAGTTTGGTGTGTAACCTTTTTCAAAAACATTTTTTACCCTACTTATTCGTACTTTATCTCCTACTTTAAATTTCGGCTTTTTCACTAGCGACTTTTCATTTGGAAAACGTCTCTTGACTTCTCGCTCATTTGCCTGTGTAACATTTTCAGGCTCGATTCCTGTTGTCCGATGTTTTCTCGAATTATATGCTTTGAGCCAGTTAGGTAGAATATCCAACCATTTATAGCTTCCTTGTTTTCTGAATTCTGTCCACATTGCATTTTTTAACGTTCTATTGAATCGTTCGCATATACTTGCATGAAGATTACTATGTGAAGAGTATAAGTGTATATTGTGCTTCTTCATAAGTTTTTGAAAAATTGAATTGTAAAATTCTTTTCCTTGCTCAGTTTGTAGATTCTTCGGTACTCGTCCTTCTTTCAGTATTGACTTTATAGCTGTAGTAACATCATTACCACTCTTTGACTTGACTGGGACGGCCCATGCATACTTTGAAAATATATCTATGACAGTGAGTAAGTAATGAAAACCTTTGTTTTCTTTAGAATATGGTATCATTTCTACAAGATCAGCTTGCCAAGTCTCGTCTATTCCACATATGTCATATTTTCTTCTCTTGTATCGCCAACGTGCTGGCTTATGCAGCTCTTCAGCTACTCTATAACGTTCCATCTTCGTTTACAGTAGATGAAAATCCATTCATCTATACGAACTTTTAATTGTTTATTCACTTCTTCAATTATATAATCAACACCAGAGTAATTGCGAAGAGTTGTATTATAAAGATAACGCAATTTTGCATCCACTTCCAATTGATGTTTTTCAACTTGCTGCTTGTATTCTTCTATAACTTCACCAATTCCAGAAATTTTAGCAGCTATATAATTTATTTCAGTATGTAGAATAACTTTCAGTGAATGCAAGGTGATTGCATCGTTTGGCTGATTGGGTGGTCCTAGGTTGCAAAGTCGCTTGTTTTCTAAATCAAATCACCGTCCGGTGTCAAATTGAAACCAATGCCTGGAGGACCACGACTCACTTGCGAGCCCTCAAGTTTTCTTCCAAACACATCGAGACTCATGGTAGTACTGAAGCAAAGAAGAAAGCTGCATGTCAATATATATGCCCAGCTTCACGTAATTCCTCAATAATCGACTGGATTTCATTGTCGTGATTATTATTTCCAGCTGATCGTTCGGCAATCAATAGTCGAAGTCTCTCAGTAAGCTCGTTTGGACCATCCCAGTAGACGAGATCAATGGAAGAACTTTTCTTAGCTATTTTATATTTAGGTATGAGTCCTCCACTGCTACTGTTCTTTTTACGTGGAGTGCTGCGGAACATTGGTGCTAAAATATTCTTATATTTATTACTTCTCGACATTCGTATAGATTCATCTTTGCTGAATTTTTCCGATGAGCATTTGTTGCTTCCAGAATCTTGCGATAATTTGCACGATCTAATGAGCTCAGAAGAAAATCATCCGGATATTTTTTAAATAGCAATTCTATTAGTCCACTCGTTTTAGGATAACTTTCATTTCTGACTTTGACATATTTATCATCAAATTCAATTTCTGAATCACCAATCATATACACTTCATCAACCTTTCGCACTCCGTATATATTATCAATCGTTCTACGGCTTTTATCTAGCAATGATAAAAAGTCTTCAGCTGATTCATTTTTTCCACTCGCAGATCTAAATGTAGAATTGGTTATTGTGTCATCATCATAATCATAAACAGTATAATCGAATAAACTTGATTTATTGTTCTTATTTTGATCGTTGAGCAAACTCGATCGATCGATTCTCATTCGTTTTATCATTTTTTTACTGTTGTTTTGATCCAAAATGTGATTGGACGGTTGCTGTAGTGGGCCTTCACTTTTCATCTCAACAAGTTTCTCAAGTGGTGTGATGACTGGTTTTAGAGTGTCACCGATGACTTTTTCAAAATCATCTTTCTCCTGTTTTAATAAAGTGTATTTTTTCTTAATAGCCTCAGGAGCTCGCAAGAGCTCACTAAGAACATTCTTCTCTTTCGTGAAGTCTGACATGCTGACGTGTAGATGTCTACAACTGAACTGTAAGTTTGAGACTCATAATTCCTTTTTTATTGCAAAACAATCAAATCCTTTTCTGTATCTACCCTCATTCATCGGTCTATCTTTGTCAATAACGATGAATCCATATTTATCATTCTTCCAACATTCAGAACAAATATTCCGAAATTCGTTGACAGTTAAATCGGTATTCACATGATCTTCATAGATATGTTTAAGATTTACATCATCTTGTCGATAAATTACTAACAAATTGACATTATCTCTAATGAGATGTTTTCCTATATGAGCATAAGATTGACATAGATAGAAGCTATCTACACTCTTATGTCTCCCCATACAGAAGAATGCTCTGACGTTATCCTGCTCTTCACATGCCACATCATCAAAAATCATTATTGAATTTGGAAGGGCTTCATCTGGAGATACTACAGATTCATGCTCACTGAACGGAAGATATGATACTCCTTCAATAGGATTCAAGACATTTTTGAGAAATTGATACTTTGGCTGATTCAAGGATTTAGAGTATACATACAAATTCTCAAACCTAAGACCATTGGGGTGTGTAATTAAAGCCAATAAACTATTTGTTTTTCCACAGTTTGATGGACCACAGAATACTGCTCGTATACTATCTGGCAGTAATTCCCCATGACGCTTCTTTCTCTTCTCTTTTCCAAAATCAAAATTCGTGACAGGGAGTTTGACGTTCTGCTCGGTAAAATGCATGTTCACACAACAGAGTCAGATTCAACATTGAGCTCTCGAAATATAAACGCTCGTTTTATACCATGAACGTCAGTTGTGAATCAACACTCGAAGAGAGATGATCATACACAAATCTCAGAAACAGCCGAAAGGCTATGGATTGCTTGATATAGTTATCAATAACTTACCTGTTGAAATGCATCTTCCTGGATATCAATACTGCGGTCCCGGAACTAAATTGAAAAAGCGAATGAAAATAGGAGATCCTGGTATTAATCCGCTTGATCAGGTTTGTAAAAAACACGACATAGCTTACTCCGATAAAAACAGAGATCGTAAAGCTACTGACAAGATGCTTGCTAAGGAAGCTATGCAACGTGTCAGAGCTAAAGATGCTAGTCTTGGCGAAAAAGCTTTTGCTTTTGCTGTTAGCAATGCTATGAAATTAAAAGGAAAAACCGGAATGGGACTGAAATTTAATAAGTTAGTGACTGCGGCTAAAAAATCAATGTCAACAAGTAAAAGTTCTCGCAAGGTTATTCAATCAGCCTTGAAGGGTGCACGTCAAGCTGTTAAAAGTGTAGATGGAAAGAAGTTATCATTCCACGTGTTCTGACGCTTCCATCAAAAATTGGTGGAGTTCTCCTTCCTTTTCTCATTCCATTGTTCGCAGGACTAAGTGCAACCGGTGCTCTAGCAGGAGGCGCTGCTGGAATAGCTAAAGCAGTTAATGATGCTAAAGCTGCGCAGAAAAATCATGAAGAAAGTAAGAGGCATAATAAGACCATGGAAGCTATTGCTTTAAGCAAAGGTCTTCATCTTAAGCCCTATAAAACTGGAATGGGATTATTTATGAAACCTCATATCGGTCGTGGTCATCAAGTCAGTAGAAAATAAAACTTCGATTTAACTTTGCCAAATCGTGCACTGACTGACTACGATCTAAAAAAATATGCTCATATGATGAAAATCTCAGATTTCAGAGGTGTTTTCATGAGAAATAATCTACCACCCGATGGTCCATGGCATAATGAAACAGCAGTGGTAAACTTGGACGACTTTCAAAATAGAGGCACTCACTGGGTTTGCTATCGCAAACGTGGTCCTGAAGTGATTTATTTTGATAGTTTTGGTAATCTTAAACCTCCTAAAGATCTCATGTTGTATTTTAACGTGAAAGAAGTTAAATACAACTATAAAAGATATCAAAATTTTGACTCATTTATATGTGGCCATCTTTGTCTCTTTTTCTTAGCTGGGAGACTATAAAAGAGGTGCTCACTGACGAATACAATCATTATCTTCCGATCAGTCATGGAAGATAGCTTCACTTTGAGTCTCTCAGGAAACTCATCTGTCTTAGAAGCGCAATATTTTCCTTCGATTGAACTACCGAAGCATAAAAATTTTGTCTTGGGTTTAGATGAACTTTTATCATTTAACTCTATTCCCAATGTTGACTATTCAAATAATAAACTGCATTTAAACGGAGATATTATTATTAATATTCCTACTGGTAGTGATGAGATTGATGGTATTAATCAATTTTTACAAGCAAATTTGAAATCCAAAAGAATCGAATTCTTGTTGAAAGCTAACAACAATACTCTTAGAAGTGAAATTCTCTGCAGTCATCCGATAGATCTCACACCTCACGATTCCATAGGCCGTCTCCTTGGGTTTGCTCCTCGCACTCTCGAAGAGAACATTCAACACAGTTCTGATTTACCAGGGAAAATATTGAGAATCAATGCACTCAGAGATGAGTGCAATATTACTGGAGGTGCTTATATCAATAATAAGAAAGGTCATACAATCCATGAGTTCTTTCCCAGGGTGCCTCCGGGATATAAAATCATAGAAGTTCCATCACACGTCATATATCTACCGGTCAGTGTCAAGTGCATAGATCATCTACAAATTCAAATTGTCGATCAGGATGGAAATTTAGTGAATTTTCGAGGAGAGGAAATCACTATTAGACTTCACATCAAATCTGTATAATGGGCATAGTTTACAATTCTGGATCATATATAAATCAGTCATCATGGCAACCAGTCATCAGTCGACCGAAGAAACTCAAACCGTTAACACGCAAGAGCATTCAGTTTCTGAAAAGTCTAGGACTAAAAGTTCGTGGAAAAAATTCACGTGTATAATTCTTTGCTGTTTCCAGAAAAATGGACGAAATTCTAAGCATTCGCTCAGGTGTCGTATTCGATGAGTCTATTGCTCATTACGAAGTACACGCACATCAACCATACTCATCATTAAGTTTTGACAACAGTGATGAAATTCGTATTTCTATCCAACATCAAGATCTATGTCTTTTACCATCGCGCAGCTCTATCCATATATGTGGAAAATTGCAAGTAAAAGATGGATCAGCAGCAGCACTTGCTAAAACTAAATTTGCCAACAATGGCATTTGTCATCTGTTTGATGAAATTCGTTATGAGATTAATGCTGTGGAGATAGATGAAAGTAAAAATGTTGGTCTGAGCAGTCTTATGAAAGGATTGATTTCATTTAATTTGAATCAGAATGATATGCTGGGCAATTTTGACGTTGCGATTCCACTGAGTATGATCTTGGGTTTTGCAGAAGACTATAAAAAGATTATAGTTAATATGAAGCATGAGCTCATTCTCACAAGATCGAGAAGCGACTTGAACGTAATAATCCAGGAAGGTACTGTAGCATCTGGTGTAACTACTTATGAAGATTACGAAGTAAAAGTATCAAAGCTAGAGTGGTTGATGCCATATGTTGTTGCATCTGATAAACAAAAAATCCAGCTATTGAATTTCATTGGTGAAGATAATCCTATCTCCATGTGTTTCCGTTCTTGGGAGTTATTTGAATATCCTCTTCTCCCAAGCACTACTAAACACGTCTGGACAGTGAAAACATCCAATCAATTGGAAAAACCTCGTTTTGTGATTCTTGGACTGCAAACAAAGAGAAAATCATTGAGAACTGCAAACGCCAGTCGATTTGACCATTGTAAGTTGAGTAATGTGAAACTTTTCTTGAATTCACAATATTATCCATACAACAATATGAATCTCGACATAGCTGAAAATCAGTTTGCCATTCTCTATGATATGTACGCTAATTTTCAAAAATCCTACTATGGAAGAGATCCGCAACCGCTGCTGACAAAGTCTTCGTTTCTCAACTTTGCACCACTCGTAGTTATTGACTGTTCACGACAAAACGAATCTCTCAAGAGCGCTCCTGTCGATGTACGTCTGGAGTTTGAGGCTAAAAAAGATTTTCCTGCTAACACTTCAGCCTACTGTCTGATCTTACACGATCGCATCGTTCAGTACAATTCTATTATTGGAGATGTCAGGAAGCTCGTCTAAGCTGCACCGGAAAATGGAGTATGCAGTAGACATGACTGGTTTCAAGCAAACCGAAGAAGATTATATTCTAAAGGAATTAGCAATCATACCTCTCAAGGAAAATAGTGCAGATCCTATTGTTCTAACATTCAAAAATCTCTGCTCATGGAAAAAACTCTCAGACAAAATGCAAAGGGAAAACAAATGGCTCAAACATAATTATCATGGCATCAGGTGAAAAACGGATGGACATGACTACTCTCAAATCGGAAACTTGCTTCGTGACGCTTTACATGATGCATCAAAAATTTTTGTTATGGGTGCATTAAAACAGAAATGGTTTCAACGATTCAAATTTCCTGTTCACAATATTGAACAGTATGGCTATCCGTCAAAACCATCTTTTAAGTGTGTCACAGTATGCACAAATCATAATCCAAGCTATAAGACGACCTGTGCATTGCACAACGTTAAACTCATGAAATTATTCTATCAGCATAAACTGTAAAGTAAAATAAAACAATAAAAAAAATTTTAAAAAAGTAGAGAACGTTATAGTCATTCCAAAACATAATAGAGAGAGAGAGGAAAAATTATCCCCACTCTCTCATCGGGTACTAAAACACTCTCAGAGGAGAGAGGGTGTTTTAGTATCTTGGAGAGAGAGAGGGGATCCCTCCTCTTCCATGGGGTACCAAAACACTCTGAGAGGAGAGGGGGTGTTTTAGTATGCCTATGTTTTGGTATGCCTATAGCCTATCTACTGACGTCACGTTGACAGCACAACTGCAGCACGCGTGCTCGTCACGCGTGACCCTCAAATGCCCAGCACGTGCTGCTATTGGGGCCAAACCGCAAGGCTCGGCACAATAACGGCAACACGACGACATTTACGCCGCCCGCGAGATTGCCAGGTGCCCCGGCTTTTGACCGTCATATGCTCAGCATATGCCCATCGGAGTGCAGCACGGGTGCCGCCAATGTGCCGGCATTTTGTTCCTTCAATTTTTGCGCTCTATTACGCTCTCCTATAGCTGTAAAATCAATGGAATATGCAAATTAGACCGTAATTAAGCTATAGCGCATGTCCCTGTACGAGGTGGACAAAAAAAAAAAAAAGAAAAAAAAATAACCAGCGGCAGGACTTGAACCGGTGACCTTGCGATTCGTAGGCTGTCACTTTACCACTGTGTCACGACCACTTCTTACTTTGTGTAGTAAAGTTTATCCTCATGTACTATGAGCAGCGGTACAAGTTAGTTGTTTATTGCAATATACTGTTAAACAATCAGCAGGATATTGCGACAACACGTTTAACAACATTAGCACTGCCCAGTTCGTGTATATGTGTACACTAGAAGTCTGCCGTAAAGCCGGAAAAAATATAATAATAATTAATAACACTTGCAAATAGGGAATTAACGTGATAAGATTGATGAACAATAGTCTACATTAACAATCTGCACCACCTCGACAATATAATCCGCTGAGTATTCAACGTTTCGTTAAGTTGCGAAGGAATATTGGCTTGAAATTTTCTAAGTCCTGCCGGCACGCGTGCTGCGCAAACTTCGGTATTTTGCTGGCACGCATGAGGAGCACGCATGCTGTCGATATGCCGGCAACGTGCCTGCGTCGGTGGATGCGAAAAATTTTTGCCACGTATGACGTCACGATGACAGCACAACTGCAGCACGCGTGCTCGTCACGCGTGACCCTCAAATGCCCGGCACGTGCTGCTATTGGGGGATGTCCCCGCTTGACAGCACAGAGACAGCACACGGCCAGCACGCCGTGCGGCACAACAAGTCTCGGTGGAGACAGCACGTGCTGTTATCTGGGTATAGATATTGTGCAAATGCTTGAAACTATTATGCGTGATTACAATATTTTTGCAAAATCTTATGAGATGATGGGTGATTAACTTAAGAAACAAGCAGATAGTCAATCACTGCAGGATTTACAATTAATTTTTTCATTGAAATCAGGAGTAGATAAGAGGCGTTATAATTTTCAAAGGTCAAACGAAGTTGCTGCAATATTTTCTATGACTGCTGATGGAGAAATACTTGATGCTTATGTGGTGATACGTAATAAAAATACAAAAGAATTACAAAAAGTTAATGCAATGGATCCAAATGTCGAACCATGTATTTATCCTTTGTTTTATGCTCATGGTACGCAAGGTTGGCATAAAGACATGATTAAAAAAGATGGTAAAACAATAGTAACAAGAACTGCATATATTAAATATAAGATTGCTATTAGATATGAAGAATTTAGTCCTATTATCAGAGGTCGACGTTTATTTCAACAATATTTAGTTGATTCGTATGTCAAGATCGAAAGAGATCGTATAGAATACTGTAAAACTCATCAAGCAGACTTAAGAATTGCATCTTACAAAGGTGTTATGGACTTTTTGCAAAAGAAGAGTGATACTCAAAATGCAAGAATAGGTAAAATTCAAATTTTACCATCAACTTTCGATGGATCCCCACGTTACATGTTACAGTGTTACCATGATGCTATGGCACAAACTCAAAAAAAAAGGCAAACCTGATTTGTTTATTACAATGACTTGCAATCCACGTTGGAAAGAAATCCAAGATAATTTATTGCCAAATCAACAAGTATGTGATCGACCTGATCTCTGATCTCGAGTATTTAATTTGAAAAAAAAACGCTTTACTTGATTTTATTACAAAAGAAAAATTTTTTGGAGAAGTATCTGCGTTTCTTTACGTAATTGAGTTTCAGAAACGTGGCTTGCCCCATTGTCACATGCTTATAACTTTAACTCAGAATTGCAAAATTAACACTTTAGAAAAAGTTAATAATTTCATTTCTGCTAAAATTCCTGATCCAGATCTTCATCCCGAATTGCACAATATTGTTATGGCTGTGAAAAGTTTAGAAAGAATGCAGGATAGTAAGAAAAAGTATCCTTCACTGAGAAAGAAACAAAAAATGGATACAAAGGTCAGTCAATAAATAATATGTAAACATTGTGTAAGCATTTTTTCATTCACTTGTAAACATGGATACAGTCATTGATGATTTAATCGTAAAAGTTTCCCGCAAAATGTATCATAACCTTAAAAATGTATGCAAAAAATGTTTATGTTTATTATGATAACATTTCATAAAATGATTTGTTTTCGAAATATCTGAATTAGCTACATAATACAAGACAAGAAATTCGTTCTTTGATTTTGAGGTTATGTTGTCAATCTTGAGTTATGAGTTATGAGTTATGAGTTATAGTTCAAAAAAAGTTTCACAACCGTGTAATTTATAGAGAAAAGTTATGTTTTTATCTATAGTATTGATAAATGAATTATGTAGAATATTATGTCAATAGCAAATCGGTACCTATTAAATGAAAAATTTATCAGTCACAGTATCATTTGCAAAAGGTATTATACAGGAAGTACGATTTCTTTTGAAGATCACTGTTTGGAGGCTTAGCCACATTTTTGGCGAACACAAAAGATGCCAAAAACTCGGTTATAATTCTAATGAAAAAAATGATGATTCTAAAAAACAAGTAAATTATGTGCCGTATTTAAAAGCATTCAATCTTTATGACAAAATAGAAGAACCGATCAAATATCTAAGTTGCCATGCGGAAAGTTTATTACATAAAGTTACAAACAATATGGTAGAATTGTTTAATAATATTGTATGTATAGAAGTTTACAATAAACGTCTCAATCTAGGCTGCAGCAATCAGTATAATACACGTATAGCTATTGCAGTATTACATCATAACACACAAGAAGCTTTTATTGAAATATATAAACAAATGGGAAAAGAAGTTTCGGATGCATTAGAAAGCATTATTAATAAGCGAAAAGCAAAAATTGCTAAAACAAAAATTGATAGAATAATGAATGGACGAAAAAGAAAATTTTTTCATAGTAACGTTGATAAAAATTATGGTCTAAAATGCGAAAAACTAGACCTTTCGCCAAATGAGGTTGCACTGTTGGGTGAAGAGCACCAACAAAAATTAATAGAAAATCAGAACTATGCTGACTCGAGACCAAAGTAATTCAGATTTATGGATTAATCTTCGAAAAATATTGTTAACAGCCTCAAATTTTGGTATAATTTGCCTCATGAGACCACTAACATCATGCAGCAATTTAGTTAAATCGCTTCTTTTTCCTACACTGAATGATACACCAGCAATGGCTTATGGAAAGGAAGCTGAAGATATTGCGCGTAAGGAATTAGAAAAATACTTATCCAAAACTATAAAAATAAATGGTTTATTTATCGATCCAATTGATCCAAGATTTGGCGCATCGCCTGATGGATTAATCGATGAAGACGGGATCGTGGAAATCAAAAATCCCTTTACTGCAAAGATTTGCTACCAGAAGAGGCAATGAAAACGATTCCTCATTTAAATTTCATTGATTTAGATATTTAGATATTTATTTACAAGAAATAAAATACAGAATAAATACATACTCCGCATCCCTGCAAAGATAAACTAAGTTATCTGACCGCAGGCCTGGCATTGAATTACAAACTAATAAAGATATAAATACAAAAAACACTTAAAAACTAAAACTTATGCTATATTTACGCATAACTCGTAGTGGCCTCCTCACTACTTTATACATTATATGTATACATAAATCATTCCAAGATTAACAATTTTACCAATAGATAAACATTTCAGATATCAACAGTTGGATTGTATCCATTCTTTAATTATCGCCTGTTGGCTCGATTTGCTAATTTCTAACACTTTTAGGTTGTTCGGCAAAGCATTAAACGTTGAGATCGCTTTAATATAACAGTTCTTATTACTAATTCTCTTCTTATTTATCGGTACTATAATACTTTTATTTCTAGTAATACTAGATGAGTTGAGATATTGCTCTTTGAGATCATTATAGTATATCTTTATGTGATTCCAGGGTAAACAATTGTTCGAGATTGAGTGGATTATTTTGCGTGATAAATTTATTCTTATTTATTATTTTTAGAATTTTTTTCTGTATTTTTTGTATTAAATCTCTAGTATTCTTATAAGCTCCACCCCAAGCAATGATACCATAGCTCATAATACTATGGAAGAACGCATAATATATTAACATTAGAGTCTCAGTTGACATTGATTTCGCAATTTTGTAAAAAATGTACACTAGATATTTAGTTTTCTTAACAATATATAACATATGCATGTCCCATTTTAGATTGTAATCTATAACTATGCCCAGATACTTGTAGTTCTCGACTCTCGTTAATTTTTTATCTTGTATTTTTACATATAATTAGTTAGGGACACTGCCGACATAGCTACCGAAAGTCATACAAACCGACTTATCAACATTCAATGATAGCTTATTTACCGCAAGCCATTTGTGTATTTGTAACAAATAATTATTCATGTTATCTTGGGCTTTCTTCCAGCAATCTCCTGTAGCAATTATAGCAGTATCATCGGCATACGACAGGTTAGCCTCAATAGGTATCTCCTGGAGCAAATCATTTATGTACTAGATAAACAATAGTGGACCAAGTATCGTACCTTGTGGAACCCCGGTGTTTATTAATAGGTTATCACTCACACAGCCATCAATTTTTACATTTTGATATCTGTTACTAAGGTAGCTTGAGAGCAGTATCAAAGCTTGCCCCCTAATTCCCATGCAGTATAATTTATCCAGTAGGATACCACGGTCCACCGTGTCGAATGCCTTAGCCAGGTCAAGAAATGTGACTAAGATAGGAATACTCTTATCAATATTGTTGTACAACAAGTTCATTAAATAGTTTAGTGCATTTTTGGTACCCTTTTTTTTAACAAAGCCAAATTCGTGTTCAGATATTATGCTAGTTTTAGTCACAAAATCATAAAGTCTACTATGTATCATTTTTTCAAAAATTTTTGCTACGTTTGAGATTAATGAGATGAGAGGCCGATAGTTTGTGATTTTACTTTTTCACCTGATTTGTAGACTGGGACAATTTCAGCCTTCTTGAGTGCATTAGGCCATATACCTGTTTCAATGCTTAAGTTTATAATATAAGTGATTGCTTCAGCTATATAGTTACTAATTAATTTCAAGGTTTTGGAGTTGATATTGTCAACTCCACCACTTCTAATTTTTAATGCATTGATTACAGATATTACCTCACTCGTGTTCGTTGGATTAACGAAAATTGTAATAGGGTTCATCGCCGGTAGTTTGAGTTCCACATTATCGGGTTTCTCAATTCGTACACTTAACTCTCGACCTATTTCACAGAAAAAACTGTTCTTATTATTCGCAATTTCTGTTTTATCCGTTACTTTTCTATCACTAATTTTTACATGATTTATGGTTTCTCTGGATTTCTTGTTTCCGATTTTACTATTGATGACTTCCCATAGCTTTCTTGGATTATTAATATTGCTTTGAACCTGTTTTTGATCGTATTTAATTTTAGCGTCTTTAATAACTTTGTCTAGTATTTTATCATATTTTTTGTACTGTTGTTTAAGTTGGTCATTATTTATATCCAGTTGCCATAAATCATACAAAAACTCTTTAGTTTCACATGATTTTATTATTGCACTTGTGATCCAGCTCTTTCTTCCACCTTGTTTCTTTTTTCTTTTTTTTTAGTAGTTGCTAGGTCTATGCAATCCTTGATCTCATTTACGAGCACATCCATCGCCAAGTTAGGATCCTGAATCGACAATATTTGACTCCATTTTTTATTCCTAGCAATGCTTATTAATTTTTTATAATTTACAAATGTTTCCGGTTGTTTTGTTTTTTCCTTGATTTTGTTTAATGCAATAAATATTGGGTAATGATCTGTTATTGAAAGTTTTATTTTGTATGTAGTTGTTTTTAAATTATCTGTCTTGATAAAAATATTGTCGATACAGGAACCCTTAGCAATTCCAACTGGCGTCTTGGTAATACCAACAAAGCCAGGGATGTACCCTTTCTCAAGGAAATTACATAGGAACTCCTGACTGAAATTATCATATTCTAGTAAGTCAATATTAAAATATGATGAATGAGTTGAAAGAAATGACGATTTTTGGGAAAAAAATATGAAACCACAATTGTCTGCTTTCTATGACAATTGCTTACTACCAAAGATCTTAGATAGCAGATTTCTAAGAAAAATGCACATTAGAGTACCAAATTATATTGTAGAAGCTAAACGTCAATATGAGGCTAGTGGAAAAAAAATGTCTCAAAAGTAAAAAATAATACGAATGATCTACTAGATATTATTGACAATCACGTGGAAGAGAATAGTTCCAAATCAACAGAAAAAGTGGTTTTATCTGAAACAAGTGAATCACTAAAATCAGCGAAACGGAAGAAAGTAGTAAGAAAAAAAAAGGAAAAACGTTCCTCATAATAATGAAACGTATGTTCACGAGTTTTACCGTTTAGAGCCATCGGAAGTTTTAGAATCACCAATTTATGAACAAACAAACACAGTTATCAACATTACAGAATGTAATAGAAGATGTAAAAAATAATATCTTAAGTGCTTATGATGATGATTTAGACGACGATGATGTTATTTTTACAGGTTACAACACAGATCCTAGTGCTTTCGATTCAACAGCAGTAGAAAGTATCAAAAGTTATTTCGAAACAAAAGCAATGGAAGTTGCCTGATACATGGTATCCAACAAATGCACTAACTTGTCGATGGAGGTAATTTTGCGCGAGACAATTGCTAGCTGAACTGACTCATCAAAATGTATGGAAAAACACTCGACAGCTGCTTCGCTTCGTTTCGCGTCGTTTAGACTAGAATATCCGATTATTATTCACAGACTTATCGTGTGAATTGCGTTCAAATTATTCGTATACGCCGCACGAATAAATTCGAAGGCCGCTTAAATCCGCCTGATTTGAGCGCGACGTAAACAACACGGGGATGCTCGTGTTTACGTCGCTCGCGCGACCTTTTGAAATTCGCAACGGTTTCTCGCTCGCGCCGAAAATCGCGAAAATCACAATATTTGCGCGTTCCTTCCTAAGTAACCCACGAACCGGGAGCCAATGTAACGGGGTGTAAATTTGAACGAATAACGCGCTAAACGACTGGATCGCATTTCCTCGATGCGGCGGAGGACTCCTCTACGCCCGCGAAGTACCTCCGTTGCATGCAAAATTAATTCGTTACAGCTATTCGAATAAGAGATTCAAATGTAGAGAGCAAATGATTTTAAAGTTATTTATATTAATATATCTACTACAAACTTAAACTATTCGTGTACAGTATCTTAGAAATATGCGTATATTTTAAGACAAGTATAGAAAATATCTTGACACTTCGAGAGATATTTCCAAAGTGTTCTTTGCGTGGCGGTCAAAGCGAATCTGATGTGTCGAGTCTCGTCAGTTTGTTCGTGTCCAGAGATAAGAGGGATGATCGTGAGTGGGAGGTTGTGGGAGTTTTCTTCAAATTTGTAATGAGGTTTGTTGTTGGCCATAGTGTATTGTAGGAGTAGGTGGAGAGGGATACAGGGGGCGTACTTTTAAAAATGAGTAATTTGGCGTAGAACTAGGCAGGTAAAAAGGGACGCAGGATCGTTTTCCGTCAATTAAACGATTAAAGAGGGTCCGTGTAGTGTAACTAATGAGAGCATGCGTATGTTCATCTGTTCGGGCTCATAGTAATAAAGTGTCGCCCGCGTCTAATGCTTAATAGCGATCCATATTGGTTTCAGTCTTAGATGCATGTATGTCTGTAGGTCGTTATTACGAGGACCGTTGTGGAAAACCCAGGTAAAAATGTCCGCGCAGCAAACGTACAAAGCAATCAAGGGTGCTGTATAAAAGGGTCTGTATAAGATCATTAAAATTTTTCGGTCTGTTCTGAGGGTTATAGAATCTACGGAGACGCTGCTCATATACTGTACTAATCTGTGCGTGAAAAATGATATTTGCGCAAAATACATGCTAACTTATTCGTGAAATATACAAAAAATATTAATCGTATAAAATTAAGATAAAAATTATAACTATATGCGTCGCTGCGGCTTGACAGGGAGGGTTTTGCTCGGCTAGCTGCAGCCCCGAGAACGGTAAGGAGAGAGGGTGGTTTGGGAGAATTAAAACACGTAGATAGCCAGATGGAACTTTACCATTCTATACCGAGATCCGCACAAATTATTGAGATAGCCCGTTGTTACGTCTTAAGCTATTGAAAGCTGTCACCGGACAGTAACTCTACGGGTTATCTTGCTTTCATTAGCACGGACGAGGACAAAGCTCCAGAGCGAGAAGCTGAGCGCCGTCGGTGCTTGGCTACCTTCGCGATCTATTTAATAGAACGGCCTCCAGTAGCCGCCGGAAAGTCTTTTGAAATTGCACTAGTTCCCGTTACACGCACAAATTTAATTTAAACTCTTAAATTTTAATTCCGCTACTTTTCGGGTAATTCGTCGGATGGACGTGACTCTAATCGTGATATCGTTATCGCGAATTCGTGATATTCGACAGGCTACTTGGATTTCTAATCATGAGAGAGAAAAAGTGAACTACGCGATTGAGTGGGTGTTTGGCCAATTAGGAGGCCTAGATGCAGCTTCTTGCCTTATTTGGAGCGTTTAATGCATTTGACGTTGCAGGGAGGGCCAATCAGAAAACCAGCGTAAAAATGCTCTCCTCTATAACATCGAGTCCCCTTGTGCTCCTCTCCTGTCAACTCGCCTCTGATTTACCTTCTTTATCTGCAGACCCATAGAAGCTTCCTCTGTGCATTTTGAGCCGACTTGCGCGGTGTCCTCTTTGGCGGCTCCTCGAGCTTCCAGAGCGCATGACTTATGTATCACTTGCCGATAGCGCTGCACGCTCCGTAGGTTTCCCCGTAATTGCACGTGCATCGCTTTCGGGTATGCGTAGAGTCGTAATGTGTGCGTGCATATCGGTGTGCTTCACTTTATTATTATTAATTTTCCTAACTGATTTTACTTCGAGTTTAATTATGTTTTCATGTTTAGTTCGCCTTACGTTGTCGTTCCTTATTCTTATTTATTCAATTAATTATTGAATTTGTTGAGTTTGCTATATCTCATTATACACTGCATTCTAGTTGGAAGGTTATTGATTGATTTACTTTATAATAACTAATCTTACTTATTTTCAATATATTAAAATGCGAAAAAAGTGAGCATTTCACACCGTAAACTTAGGCAATCGTAACAAATAGATATCCGTTCATATAAGATACCCCGTGTGACTCGCGCGTGCCACAAGGCTCGAAGAACAACCAGTTAAGGTAGTTCACTCGGCCCAGTGGTACTCAATTCGAGGTTGAATTAGAAAATTAATTTTTTTAAATATCATGTAGTGTTATCAAGTGTAAAAACTCTAGAATTTCTAGTTTTGTATAGCCAAATATTGATAGAAAGTGTTTAGATCATCCAATATCCTCAAAATATAGAAAAGTAAGAAACACTGCGCGCATATATAGATATACTGATAGCATAGAATTGAAACTTTTCAAAAAGCACCGCTTCTCTGATCAAATTTTTATTTCCTTGATTCGTATTATGATTTTACATCATAACCTAGTTTTTCAAAAAGATGTGTTAAAATGTGTGTAAAATATTCTTTTATTGATACAGATATAAGCACTGATACATGATTCCTTATGACGACTACATTCCAACTAACTCTCTCGACTTAAACTACCGCTTTTATATCCACTCTTAGCTTAGCTATGCCATTCTCTCTAGTGTATTGCACTGTTTAGTCGACATACGGTTGACAAAATAAATTAATCATTTCAACAAAATGTATGATAACAAGATGTACACTAAATTTAGACTTAGCCTATGCTTCACATGTTAAAATATACAACTTTAAGACCCGATATCTTAAAAAATCATACCGTTTTGGGGCTAAAAAATTTTACCACGTTATAGGGGACACTTGATAGGATATATTTACAAAAACAGCAATCTGTATGAATATTAATTTTTTGAGTAAACTACCTTAATACACTTGATCTAACGCTTCGTTACACACCTACTCTTATACATTGTCGAACGCGAATTCCGCAAACACAAGAACGACCTATTCTAAGATTGCCTGACCACCTTAGGTCCAGGTATTATCCGCAAAGTATTATCCTACGATTTTCACCAAATCCTTAACTCTGCGATTTTATTATTACGCGATGAGATAATCCTTACGAAAACGAGATAACTGTTTCTTCGGGACGAGACCGGCTAACGCGCGAGATAACCAACCCGTTCGCGAGACCAAAACGTGGAACCGCGTTGTACCCGCGAGACGGATTTGACCAGGGAAGAAGGAAACGACTCACTGAGCTCCAAATCCTCTCGAAGCGATGTTGAGCTAAAGCACCGGGGCAAAGCTGAAGTATCGGGAACACGTCTGTTTAGTTATGCTCTCCCTAGCCCACTCGGTCGCAACACTATCGGTTCGCGCGTGGTCGCGCATGGGCACAGATATCCCCTCAGAGACGCTGTCGAAAAAGATGCCGTGAAATTTAAATTCGCGCCGCATACAGGCAGCTCTTCACCCACAGACAACCAAGATAGCTCTTGGCCGTAGAGCCCGTAGTGACTCCCAATGCCCCGTCGTCAGAGTCCTTGACTCGGGTGTCATCTGTCACTACGAACGCGAGACGCTGTAGTTTTTGCTCTTGATGTTTGTGCGGGCAAGCTGCTATTATAAGCTCTATGCTGGTCCTGCTGCATCAGACGCTCACGTAAGCAGACCCCACGAAGGGCTCCGCCACCTGCATCGGCTGTATTACGGTGCGCGGGATTGACTTGAACGCCCTGTCAAGGTAAATGGTTGCCGTTTACAGAAAATCCTCTATGATGCGTAGCGGGTAAGTAACAACGTAATTTGACGATTTTAGCTAGTTTTTGTACAATTCATTTAGAAATAAGTTGTTAAGTACACACTATAAAAAAGTTGAACGATCAAATAAAAAGGCGATTAATAAATAAAATAAACCATCCGATTACTGTTTTTTAAACACTGAAGAAATAAACACCAATCTTATAACGTAAAGATAGTAGGCAATGCAAATGTTAATTTTTTAAAACTAAATTAACAGTAAGATGTATTAGTGTAGATACCGTAACTTATCTACAAACTCGTGTAATGCATGAAGGTTGTGTTAGGCCCTGCGACCCCTCGCAAAGGAGTTACGTTTTTTATATGCGTATTCGTGTAATTGAAGGAGAGGTAGAAAGTGCAGGTGAAATGTCATCTGCTGAAAGCTTTAAAAGCTTCGAATTATCGGCTAGATAAGCGCGGTTAGCATCTGTCGATGTAGAATATAATTGGTTTAGGTTTTAAAAAATTAATGTAAGCTCTACGCGTTGCAAGGACACTGTTTTCTGTGTACTATAAGCTTCAACATTTGAGGTCTAGTCCTACATATTGCGTCAGGTGTACCTTGTATGGGCCAGTATGCGACCATTTAAATGCTGGTTTAGTTGAGTTTTCTTGTGACCAGACATAAGAATAAGTTTCTATATCTTGGGCTGCGTCCAGAATGCTCTTGACCGTATGCTAGCACCTACGAGGACCGTAGCATTTTCTGCAGTGCTGTTGAGGTATTTTGGCTTTTGAGGTTAGGTGCAGCTTGCCAGCAAAAGCTCAATCACATTGGAAGCACTGTCGAAAACGCTACTGTCTAAGTGGGAACTAACGTATGTGGTCAATTCTGTACGTAGCCTTGGTGTATAAGTTGATTACCGTTTTATGACCGGTTGAAATTAGGTAAGTTGTAGTATTAAATCGCGATATTTATTATAGATTTTATAGACGTTCGGTTCTTCGTCATCAAAAAGCAAGAAGTCAAAGCTAGTTATTTGTAACTATAAATGGTGCACGAAAAAAATTTTTGTTGGGGGATATGTTCTCTAGATGGCCACGAAGTCATCTGTAAATTTTTAGATCAATTGGATCAATTCTCTTTGAGTTAAGAGGTTTTAAGTTTTGGCGTTGGTTATTTAAGCATTTTTTGCCTATTTCCAAAATTTACAGGTTGACATAGCGGCGACCTTGTAAACATATCCCCCGAGTTTAGGCAAGAAATTTTTTTTCGCACATTATTTGTCAGAGAACCACCCATATATATTGGTAAAACATGTCGAAAAACTTACATAATTGTTGACTATCATTTTCATCTGCATCATTTTCTAAGTAAACCAGCGTAAGCTCCTCCATAAAAGGTAATTCGACACGGTATAATATTTCTTTGCTTCCAGGATCTATAAAATTATAAATATTAAGCAGCTAGAATGCCTACTTCGTTCGCAACTTACATATTTTATAGAACATAGCATTTTTTTGCTTCCTTTTAGAGAAAGCTTTATAATAGTAAAATTTTTGACTTCGTCAAAAAAGGATTATAAATGCATTTCAAGCTATTTAGAGTTCAAATCACGTGTTTTTAGTAAATGTCCGTATAGATGTGTGTGTGTAAGTGTGCGTGGATAATTTTATATTTAGCGTAATATTTTTGGATCTGGGCAATAAACGTCAACAACATTTGGTATCTATAGGTTTTAATGAATTCTAAATTCGAAAAAAGAAGTTATTTTTGATTCTGCCAGCCAGTTTTCATTTTATGGACAATTTTAAAATTTTTCGCGCACTCGTATCTTAATGTACTATTTCAAAACTATTTCTTGCATTGATTGTATCATTATATTGTTAAAAATAATTCAGCTATAACGCATTTGAAAAAATTAAAATACCTACTTTTCCCACGAAGACCTTAAGATCGACCGAACCATTCGGCAGCAAACTCAAACATCGCTAAAAGCGAAACGCTTTGCTTCTCACAGAAGGCACTCGCCAATATTTAAAGGTTCGTTGATGAACATACACATAGACACACATACACACACAAAGTATGCAGATATTCAAATATTATTGATAAATTCATTAAACTGTAATAGGGTAAGACTTGACGATGAGAGGAAACATCGTCTTTTTTTCTTGTTCTAATTACCGGCTGTATTATTGGATGGTATTTTCAATATACTGACCATGCTTTATAGAAGAAATTCGTATTCTTATGTAACAGATCAATTTTTCAGATTCGTCAATTGCATAATTTAAATAAAACTACTCAGTTTCATTCGAATACTTTTATTGATCTGCTGCTGTAACCTTTAATATAATTATTATAAGTTGCTTAAAATAAGTAAAATTTTTGTACGTTAAAAGAATAAGCTAATGTATTTTAGCGAATTAATAATTTTGAGATTTTTCGTAAAAGCCACGGAGTCATGCTAGCAAATTGTGTAAGGAGTGAAGTTGCCTTGGATTACTAATAGTGTTATTCTATAGTTATATTTATGTAGTTTATGAGTCGAATTGTTTGTCCAAGTTTAATAATGAAGTTTACACTTCATATTTAGTTAGTATTTTAGATTTTAGTTTGTTTGGACTTTTCAATTTTAAATTGTACATTATATTGTATATATTGTTGGTGCATAATATTATTGTTTGATAGTTATTATTTTTCTCTAATTATTAGTGATATATGTGCGTGTATGTATATAATTTGTTGAATTGCACAAGTGTTTCATGTATGCGTATCCTGCCTTCAATAAAGCACTTCGATGGAATTATTAGATAAGTGATTTATTATAAATTAAAAACAAAAATTATTGTTTAAAACTTTTTCTATTAAGCATTTACTGTGGACTTTATTTTATTGTTGCAGGTTCTTCAATGTTTATGATGTTTGTAGCAGATGAATTTTTCTATCAGCCACTTGGCTAGTAAAGTCATTTTTTGTCGTGTAACAACGGGAGTTCGGGGAAAAGGGAATGAGCAATTGGTTGTTGAAATAAAAATCGAGAATTCGCGGCCAAGAATCAGTGAACAGCTTGATTTGGCATAGAAATCCTTTCGGACTAAGGGGAAAAGCCAAAGCAAGCTATGTGTGTGAAATTTATTGTAGGTCAAAAGGATATACAACTTACGTGTACGCAATTACAGTGGAAACTTATTATTACGCCGCTAGTCTAACGCTCGGATTCACGTGTACCTTTTAAACGCGCTTACGCTGGTCTGACGTCCGTCGGAGAAGCTGGCGTGCTTGTCGAGCCCTTGGTTCCGGAGCTGGGCCTCAGGACGGCGTTCCTCCCAAGACGGCTTCTCGTTGGGATGCTGAGCGGCGACGAAGACCTTGCAGGCGCTGAAGGACAAGATCTGCGATGCGTGGAAACTGCCTAAATATAACTAAATGCACTCCTAGTAGAGGCTAGAGAGGTGCACTTGCTTGTGTTGCTCGAAGCAAACTGATACAGGATGACGAGCTGCTCCTGACGTCCGGAAATCGTTCCGCTCCATCAGGGCAGGGCCTTAAGGAGCAGCAGTGTCCTCTGGCGGCAGGCGGCGCTTCTTCCAACACGCCACGCATCGTCCGCTGCAGGAGAAGGGAGCGGCACAGCTGCATAGCCGAGCGTTGCCACCCCTGAGCTCCGCCGGCTGGGAATAGCATTCAAGACGGTAGAAGGGACAGGCTACCTGCGCGATCAGACCCGGGACGGGTCGTTGATGGGCCTAATTGCCCGCAATAGCAGCGAACGTACACCTCTCCGCCTGTACCCTGGGGATTCCCCGATAATCACCTGCAATAGCCGGCACGACGGCGGCTGGTTTTTCCCCTGGAAAGTACCGCATGCAGTCCTAATGACCGATGCCGGTCTATCCAGCGCAATACGCGCGAACAATATTATTTTTAATTTATTAAAATTATTATTTATCTTGTATATAAAAGATTTTGAAGCATTTTATTGCAAAGTATAATGTCATTAATATTTGATTATAGTAAAAAATTGCATAAAAATTTGTTTAAGGTTAAAATTATGATTAAAATATTGTTCTTATTTTAATTTTTATTGTTGTTATTTTTATTCAATGCAATAATGATTGTTATTAATGATTGTTATAATTTGGTATGTATAATCTAGTTAGAATTTAATAAATGTATAAAATTCATAAATTACAATTTAGTAAATGTATCTTGTTCAATATTTGTTTCTACCTTTATTAGTCTACAAAAGTATGTCTAGCAAGATGCATATGCATGGTGATCATGTAGAATATAGTATATTTAATATACATAGTAAATTTGACTAGAAAAAGTTGTTATAAGCAAGTATGTTGTGTAATATAAGCTCACTTCTTATGAACATCAGGTCCTGCGCACGGACGGAAAATCAATTTTTAGAGAATGAGGCTTCGCTAGTAGAAAAACTTTTTTCAATTGGGTATATAGAATTTTTAAATACTGTGAATTTGTTTAGAATTTAATTTTCTACAAAATAGCCAGAGTACTTTTATAAAAAAACCTTTTTGTAAAAAATGGCTCAGAAAGAATTGAAAAAAAACACATATTTGGTCAAATCCAATAGGCGTTTGCCCTAGGTATAAGACGTTTCTTCGAAACTCTTTACACGGGGCGAGTGCCTGAAAAGGTGATTTTTTTAACCTAGCCATATATTCTTAATAGGATATAAAATCTTGCAAAAAAATATGATTTCTATCAACAATGATCACGAGAGTAAAAAGACTTCGATTATCTTAAGGTTTTTTTGGATTGTGAATTTGCGCACGCGCAGCAGACGGCAGGCCTCAGGCCGAGGTCAAGTCTGCTAATGTCTCTCTCTCTCTCTCTCTCTCTCTCTCTCTCTCTCTCCCTCTCTCTGCCAACTTCACGTGAGTACACAAAGTCCTACTCTGCTTTGCTTGTTTTTCTTTGCACTCTTACTGTCGCACGCTGCCTTCGGGCCTATTCTTTTGTAGTTTGTTGCATGCGCTATTCTGCAACTTTCATTGTGATATAATATTCACTGGAGGCTGCAACTTCCTACAACGCTTTTTTCCTCTTCAACATCTGTCGCTGACACATAACCTGCAAACACGCACGGCTTCTCTTCTCCATGCACGGCGTCTCTTCCCTCTAACAAGGAAAGGTACCCAACCCGAACTCACCGATTTTGATGATTTTCA
>JAZHPH010000639.1:0-30928 GCA_037356405.1 Nasonia oneida | reverse complement strand
GCATCCCTTACATCCAGACCAAATCTGCAGATTACGTCGTGTGATATACGTAAATACATATAGCAGTCGTCATTTTACATTCACAAACCGATATTTTTAAGGAACCAGTTAATATTTGCACGAATAATTATTCGAAGCATCCCTTTCATCCGGATCAAATCTGCAGATAACGTCTTGTGGTATGCGTGAATCCATAGAGCATGCGTCATTGCAGATTCATAAATAAACATTTTTAAAAAACAAGATCGTATCTGCACAAATAATTATTCGCACCATCCCTTACATCCGGACCAAATCTGCAGATTACGTCGTGAGATATACGTAAATAGATATAGCAGTCGTCATTCTACATTCACAAACCGATATTTTTAAGGAACCAGTTAATATTTGCACAGATGATTATTTGCTGCATCTCTTCCATCCAGACCAAATCTGCAGATAACGACTTGTGATATGCGTGAATCCATAGAGCATGCGTCATTGGAGATTCATAACCAAATATCTTTATAAAAGAAGGTCGTATCTGCACGAATAATTATTCGAAGCATCCCTTTCATCCGGACCAAATCTGCAGATTACGTCGCGAGATATGCATGAATCCAAAGAGCATTCGTCAATTCCCATTCATAAACAAACATTTTTAAAAAACAAGATCGTATCTGCACGAATAATTATTCGCAGCATCCCTTTCATCCAGACCAACTCTGCAGATAACGTCGTGAGATATGCATGAATCCAAAGAGCATTCGTCAATTCCCATTCATAAACAAACATTTTTAAAATACAAGATCGTATCTGCACGAATAATTATTCGCAGTTTTTTGCAGAACGCTTATTTTTCGAAATGAATTGAGTTATCATGGTATTGATCTTAAGTCTCTTTTCTTTTGTTAATTCTAATTGCATATCCTTGGAATTAATTATAATTTCTAAGAATGTACACTTTTAATTAGGTTCCAGAATACTTTTCTTAAAATTAATAATAAAGCCAAGACTTGGTAAAAGATGCATCGTCTCTCGTACGTTCTGTGAGCAATTGTCTTTTGAAGTCCCAAATAGTAACATACCGTCTAAATAGATTACAGGCCTATAGCCTTTTCCCTACCTAGGCTTACTACTGGATTTAAAATCTTTGTGACGATAAAAGGGCCGATGTTTAATCCAAAAGGTAGAACTGTGAATTGAAATAATATATTCTTGTACTTGAAACGTAAAAATTTGTTATGATCCTTATGCATAGGTACTAGAAAAAATGAATCCTATCAATCGATTTTGCACATATAATCGTTTTGACATAAAATATTAATCGCAGATCTGACATCCTTGAATTTAAAATGATTTGTTCTTATAAACTCATTTAGTTGCCGGGTTCTTTCCGAAAAATCGATTCTCTTCTTCGTTGACGTCTGAGGGTCCGTCGGTTCAGGCTTTTTGGAATCTTCGCTCTTGTTTTCCTTATCTACTCTGGCCTTCTTAGGTGAATGTGCCGAGTCCTCTGTCAAGGAATAAATGGCTCATCACTCACCACGTCTCTCCAAGATTTTTTAATCTGTTTTAATTTATCCCAACTTTAGTTTGGGCTTGATTTGATTAGGCCGTTTCAGCTCTAAGTCTGAACTCAGCAGGCATATGCGAGTATGCGGCATATCCGTAATCCTCCTCTTCCAAAGCCTCATCTGTAGAAACGCTGGCATCCTCCTCCTCGGTCACCAGCTCTTCGAGTTCCTTTTCGATAGCTTTCTTCTCCATCTCCAATCTCCGCTTCCGTGCTTTCTTGAGGCTTAATCCTCCTGAAATATCTTGAACTCAAAAAATAACCTGTACACTAACTCTGAACGTCCGCCGTCATCGGCGCCAAGAAACGTTATGAAGGGCTTGACGCGGCAACGCGAGCGCGCGAGGGGCCTGGGAATAGAAGTTTTTTCTTGCTTATGCTCTGAATTCTGGCGTCATATAGCGACAAGTAGCGGTACTACATTGTTAATCTTGAAGAACGAGGAACGAAATATAACTACTGTTATAAAATGTTAGTTGTATTAAATAGATTTATTTACACTCGGCAGTATAGTTAATTCTTATGAAACGTTTTTAAAATTGTGCTTTTTGATTAATTGACATTTTTTAATCCGACAATCTAATTAAACCATTTCAAAAACGTCCTATAAAAATTAATTATCATTGAAGATACATCTAATATTGAACAGTATATTTAATAATTACACATCGAATGATTGAATATCATTTTAATCAATATGTAAAACACGAGCGAAGCGAAAGTTCTTTGCTAGTCTATCATTTTTTTTTTATTTTTCTTTATCCGGAGAGTTAAACCATGTCAGGAGTCGTGCGAGGGACTCTCCTGACGAGGGACTATCGCCAGTCATATCCACTAAAACTCCACCTCTCACAGGGCCGCGAACCCCCCCCCCCCTGGTATCCGCGAACAGGTAGCTCCTAAAGTATCCGTGGCCGGAGAAAAATTGGGTAAGGTAAAAGTTGACCTCCCCCATTTCCTGTTCATCCACGGACCTACATCTTTTATAAGGATCCTAGTCCATCTAGCCTTTGGACAATCGGTCCACCTAGTCTGCCAATTGCGCATTGTTATTTCTCTTTCTTCCACGGTGATCGAGATGCTATTCGACGCTAAACGAGCCTCGTAGATCCGCTTGCTGTACAATCGCAAGAAGATCCACGGGGATTACCCCCGCGATTACCATCGATGCCTCAGCCACGACCATCCGGTAGGAGCATGCTATTGTAAGGGCCCCCCTTCGCTGTACCGCCATAATCTTTTTTCCGATACTTATTCATAGTCATAGCGTCGGCCCACACCTCTGCTCCATATAACAGGATAGAGTTAGTGGTCGCCATGAGTAATCGCCTGACTGTTGGTCTAGGCCCACGGACGTTAGCCATGAGTCGGCTAAGTTGCGCTATCCTAGTCGTGGCTTTTTTACAGACGCGATCTAGGTGTTCCCCGTAGTTCAGCTTTGTGTCTAGAGTTATTCCTAGATACTTGGCTGATGGTTTCGTCATTATAGTCTCGCCGCCTACCTTGATAGGTATAATGGTCGGTATCCGCTTTCCCGTCAATAGGACAATTTCAGTCTTATCAAGCGCCAAAGTCAATCCGTGGTTCGCCATCCACCATAGCACTCTGCTCATGATCGCGTTTAACTTTGCTTGCGCAATTGATACATTCCGTGCTGTTATAACCGCGGCCACGTCGTCTGCGTATCCAACGAGCATCACGTTCCCCGGCATTTCGAGTTTTAGAAGCCCGTCGTATAAGATACCACAAAAGTCTGGACCCAAAATCGAACCCTGCGCTACTCCTGCAGTTATAGGTCTTCTTCTGTGCCCTTCTTTCGTGTCATACTCGATAACCCGAACCTCAGATAATCTTCCGTAAGACGTATAATGTATCGCGGCATACCGAATGATTCTAAAGCAGCAAGCATGTCGGTCCATCTTGCCGAGTTGAATGCGTTTTTAACGTCTAACGTAGCTAGAATCACAATGTCTCTAGTCGCGTGTCTGACTTCTTCTACTTTCTTTATTGGTAGATCGCCATTTTCTAAAGCCATACTGTTTATTGGAAAGGTCTCCCGCTTCGCGTACGGCCCTTAATATTCTCGGTTTAACCAAAGCTTCCCCCGTCTTTCCCATTGTGTCTAAAAGACTCAGTGGTCTATAGGAAGTATCCGCATTCACTTCTTTTTTCGGTTTTTCAATCAGTACAAGTCTTGCTCTTTTCCACCGCGTGCTAAAAACTCCCTGCATCAGGCACTGGTTGTACATCTCCAAGAGCAGTTCTGGCCGTTGCGACGCGATGATCCTGAACATTTCCGCAGGGATTCCACCCAGTTCCGGTGCCCTGCCACTCTTAAAGGACGAAGTTGCCGCGATGAGTTCGCCTTCTGTAAAAAGAGGTATCTATCTCGTCTGCCGGTATTTCCGCCGCTTCTGTCTGGGGTCTGATAGGATGTGTGGGAAACAGCCCATCGATTACTTTTTCCATTGTTTCAGCTTCCCTAGGTTCCGTGCGTTTCATTTCGCCCATCTTTCCTATAACGATCGCGTATCCATCGCCGAATGGGTCTTTCTCAACGTCGTCGATGATCCTTGTCCAGCAGTGGCGCACACTCTCTTTTATCGTGTCTCTGAGAATTTTTCGCAATTCGTCCTGTCTTTTGGAGAGGTCTGGGGCTTCAGGCCTTTTCTTTCTCCAGGCTCTTTGAGCCCTTCTTCTAGCATGGAAGTTTTCTCTCCTAAGATCCGCAATGTCGTCTGTCCACCAGTACACCGGTTTTTTCTGGTGGCTGGTAGACACCCTAGGCATGGTCGCATCGCAGATCTCAGTAATCAGATTAGTGGTTCTCTCGACTAATATCTCTGCTCTTTCACATCCGCCTAATTTGTGTGAGATCCCGTTGGATGGGAGGTTCACCCTTTGAATTAACTCCGCGAGTGTCTCTCGGTTCATGCATCGGGTATTCCATCTTGGCGCTCGACTATGATTTCTCCGTGTACTGGTTTGACGGTCTTCGTTGATATTGAATAAAATATACTGGTGGTCGCTAGCTGTATATTCTTCCGTGACGTGCCAGTCTCTTATGTTGCGGATCGCCATTTCGCTCGCGAAGGTTACATCCGGTATGGATTCTCCAAAGCCTGTTCTACAGTAGGTAGTGGTATTACCCTCGTTCGCTACTATCAAGGTCAGCCTGGCTGCCATCTCGAGAATTGCTCTGCCTCTTGGGTTCGTCGTCAGCATGCCCCATTCCGTGGCCCTCGCGTTGAAGTCGCCCCCAACCACTATTTCCCCGGGGACCTCTCTAATAGCGTCCTCTAATATACCAAGTTTCCTTGTAAACTCGGCATTCTTCCCCTTATGTAGTTTTCTCCCGTACCCGTATTCGCCAAACCACGCCAGGGCACCCAAATGGCGGCGGTTTTATCGTCGTTTGACACCCAAGAGGGTGGGTTCTTGTATTGTTCGCTGATCAGTAGGACGTCCACTTTCTGCTCCCTAACGTGTTGGGTTAGCAGGTCATGTGCAAGCCTACTTCTGTGCAGGTTACCTTGCAGGTATCTTCGCCATTATCTCTGGGTCTTACTTGCGTTTAGAGCCGTCCGGAAGACTGCGCACGCTCCGGTGTCTGGAGTGTGCATCGTCCTGTCCTCAGACGCCTTGGCGTCTTTGCAAAGAAAACACTTTATCTGATGGGTCGGCACATTGCATGCTGCCGCTCTATGTCCACCCACACCACACTTCCAACAGCTAGTGCTTCTGTCAGGACCCTTGCATTTGGTTTTTACGCGCCCGTAGCCAAGGCAACAGTAGCATCGCGTGACACTTGCTCTCACCCGCACTCGGCAGTTTATCCAGCCAATGCGAATCTTTCCTTTTTTGAGCAGAGCGGCGGCCTTGATCATGTCCAATTCAACTACTGCCATCCTCTGCTCTCTCGAGTTTGGCTCGAACAGATGGATTTTAACATCCTCTTCGCAACAGTCCGTCGCGGCCTCGATAGCACTGTTGACCTCTTCCTTTGTCGTAAGTCCATCGATGTCCCTGATCTCTAGTGTTATCTTGGAGATCTTGTTCTCAATCGTGCCTACTTGTCCGATTGCGTCTTGGATAGCTTTTTGCAATGACTTCATTTTATCGTTGCTCTTACCTACCCCCACTAGAACGCCACCTTGTCTTATTTTACGGACGAACTTGACCTCTGTCTTTAGTTCTTCCGGCTTTACATGTTCTTTCATTTGACCCAAAATGTCAGCATAGGTTTTGCCACGCTCCGGTTTTATCAGAATGGCGTCTGTCCTCTGACGTGGAACCTTCTCTTCTCTCTTCTTTGGTTGGGTCTGCTCCGGTTTGTCCTTCTGTTTCTTTTTTGCCTTCCTGCTAGCAGTGACTTCCCATTGTGTCTGTCCATGAGAAGTCTGTTCGTTCCCCTCGCTGTCCCTACTTGTCGAGGGAGCACTTACACCCTTCTTGTCTTTTTTGGCAGGGGTACCGCCGCCTCCGACGGATGATGCTCGTACCCTCTTCTTCGACTTTGCCGTTTTGGGGACTTTGCATTGTCCGCTCTCGGTTGTTGAAGGGGCTTCCTCTTCGCAACATCCTCCATCTTGTCAAGAAGCGTTACAGCTTCGATCAACATTGATCCTATTAAGGGTAATCCATCTTTAATCTTGGAATTCACGCCCTTTTGCTTATCCAGGGTTTTGGTCATTTCCCTGGTCATATCTCTCACCTCTCTTATCTTATCACGCAAGCTGGCATCAGCTTGTAGCCATTCTCTCGTGGTCTGGCTCTCTTCATCTACCGTTCCACTCTCGTATCGGTATCCTGCAGCTATTATGGCGCTACCTATACTGGTACTGCTATTTGATTTGTGAATTGGATATCCACCGTCTTGCGTTATTGGCACCCTTAAGGCTCTACCCTCCGAGGTGTGTGCTTCGGCGAACACTCCCCCATCCGCCACCCGGGGGGACGCGCCACATACGGGGTGTCAGGATTTCTCGCGTGGACTAGTCTATTATTATTATTATTATTATTATTATTATTATTATTATTATTATTATTGATTACTGATCTATTTCTAATTTTAGATCTCTTTCTATTTTTTACATAGCTCAGCAGTTTCTTCTTCGTATAGAATTATTATAGGCCGACAGAATCGAATCGATGATGGCCTTTCGTTATGCCAAAAAATTTGTCCAGTACTTTTGTCGAGCAACTGTAATAGAACTAAAGAAGAGCAAAAATTATAGTCAATCATACCACTTTCATACATAGACTTTTGCGTGTATCTATTAGCATTAGTACCGTCAAAACCGTATTTTACTAGAAGAACTGATTCTGTGTTCTTCATTGAATTCTTCATTGAAATCTAATTTATAATATTCAAATAATCTCATTATAATGTGTTCTAATAAACTTTGTAAGGAGACCTCGCATTTTACTTTACTAATTTCTAAATTGTTAGGCATCGCTGCTTTTTTGGCCTTCGCAACATATATTATAAAATATTTTGTTATTAATAGATTTATAACTGTGCATATTAATAATAAAAGCTTAACAAGAAAAAAGTTTAAAAAAATAACTTTCTTGCATTGTAAAACGATATTTTTACAATGTTTTTTTTGTACTTCAATTTTAGTGAATGAACTGTTTATTCGCGCACCGATCTATTAAGGTCGTGTTATTCACCTTCAGGACCAAAATAATTATTCGTTAATTTCCTCATGACCCATTTTTATCAGGAAATTTAAACAAGCTGCCAAAATTACTTTCTACGCGCTTAAACACGTTTAATCTTTTTCCATGTTCGCATGCCAATAAAATGAATAACTTACCTTTTTATAAGGTGGGTAAATATTACACTTATGTTTCAAAGCATTTTTTCTCAATAAAATATACGACTTCTTTGTCAGGTTTGCCTCAATTATTAAAGATAATGCTTCTTGTGGAGTCATTTTGGTTTCTTCAATCTTTTTATTTATATTTAACAGTTCATAGGCAGACTCCGGATTACAAATTTTATCCACTACCTGTACTTCACTTTCATTTCCATCTAATTTTAGTTTGTTTTAGATAAATCACACAACTCTTTAATACTTATCTGAGTGCTGAGATTAGTCAATCTTCTTTTTCGAGTTTTCTCAGAAGCCGACTCCAATGGTATTTGTAGTCGACCTCTGTTACAATCTACGAAGAATAATTAAATAAGATAGTTGTAATTGCTTGTGATCAGAAAGATTGTCGCCCATCTGAACTTTCGACAAAAAAAAAAGATAAATAATTATAAAGGACAAAAGATTGTGCACTTTTTACGTTTTAAATGATATTCAAAGTAAAAATTTCACGTTTGTCTAATTATACACCACTTTCCCATACTAATAGGCCGAATTGTTAATTTGCGTCAATAAAAAATTTTAATGCGTCAGGCTTATATGAAATCTTATCTTATACAGATTATAAAATTATATATGTATAAAACGTATTGTCCACAACAACACAAAATTTTAATTCATATACAAAAACAATTACCTGTTTGAATAGGTTTATAACAACCTAAATTAAACGAAACATCAGTTCCCAACCAACTAACATACTTTTTTTGAAACTCTGCAATATTTCTTCTGTTTTTGGGCAATTCATTCAATTTCTTCGTATAATTATTGAAAAAAGATCTTCTGAGTTTTTCTCTAATATCAACCTTGATGTGTTCACTTCTGTCTAAATGAAACTTGTCCAAAACATACAGTACTACAGAATCTTTTTGTGTTATAAAATCTAAATTCTTATTATTTTTTAACATTTCTACCAAATCCTTTACCTTTATGGTATACCAACTCATATATAAGTTACTAGGAATATCTTTTCTCATCAACTAAACTCTAAATAATTTGGCTTAAAACGAACCACAAGGGATAAATCGGCGTTAAACCTAATATTTACTTTTGTGAAGTTTTGATAATTTTATATATTACATATATGAATGAATATATACATGTATAAATTTTTTAATAAAAATAATTTGGTAAATACTTAGAATCACTGACAACAAAAGAACGATACAGCACATGATACGCTGTAAACGTAGACTTAAGCAGAATCGTCTTTTGCAAGTATTAAAATGTATTCTGTTAAACGAATGTATTAAGTGAACTATATAACGTAACATACTTTTGTAAAAAAAAATTCCTTTATAGATTAATTATTATATTAAAGAATGTATTATTTATTTATTTAAAAGATAAATTTTTATATTTTAATATGTTTAATAATATATACATAGCATAAATTTTTATTCGTTTGCATGTACAAAATTTATCAAAACTTGACAAATTTTGATAAAACTTTTGAATACAACTGAATTAATAATATAACTATTTAAGGGGATATCTGAGACAAAAAATATGAGCTAAAACAATAATTAAATTTAAGATCAGCAAGGTAAAATGCATAGTCATTAAGCTAATTCAAAGCTTTGTAACCACCCCTGCAATTTTGAATCACGTTTATCTGCATTAATGAGGTGTTATTTAAAGTTCGAGACAAACGTTTTAGAGGATGTAAAATAAAGTAAGATTAGTGATTAGTGGGAAAAAATACATAAAAATAAACTTTTTCTTTAATTTTTTGCTTATATTTGCGATTCTTAACAGCGTAATACTGCTTTTTGGAGTAATTTTTGAGGTTATGGAAGAACGGGAGCTACATAGGCCAAAAACAATGGTGGATTCGTGATTAGCGGGAAAAAATACAAGAATAGGCTCATTATTTTTTTCTTCCAGCGAGTCTTAAGGACATATAACTGCTTTTCCGTAATGATATTTGTGACTGTTAGAGTTATACCAGACCGCCATTTTGAACTCTTCAAATAAATTTTTCCAAGGAATTTGGATTCGGAAAGTTCACTAAAAAACGAAGATTTCTACCAAGTTTAAGCTCATTCCTCTGTAACCCCAATTGAATCAAGATTTTTGTCCAAACTCTTTCAAATGGACCCACTGTGCGCCCCCTCGCTATGGCACCAGACGAGCATTTCCCCCACCACTCTGGGTAGGTGGTGGGGGTAATGTTTGTCTTGTCCATAGCAAGAGGATTACTACTTATGGCTCGTTTGCTTCGCTATCACTACTACTGATGCTGCTGTTGCTGCTACTGATGTTTCTTCGGTGCCTTGGCTCGACGTCGCTGTCGTCGCTACCAACAGCGGAGTCGTCAGCCATTTCCACGTTCTCTGCCTCCTCCTCCTCCTCTTCTTGGCCACTCTGATTTTCTTCCTCCTCCTACTCCATTTGGTCTTTATCATCATCTTCAGCATCACGTAAAAGCTGGATTCGCGCTGTTTCCTCCTCTCCTGCTTTATCTTCGGCCTGAGCCTACGCCTGTCTGGCCATAACCCGCGCAGCATTTTCTTCTTGTTTCCGGGCTTGCCACATATGCTTAATATCTTCGTCGTCGGCGTTGTTGATCTTCAGATCTAGGTACAGCGGTTCTGGCGACCCATACTAAGACGGCCCCGGGATAAGAGAGCGACAATCGGTAAGTCAGCGACAACCGATAAGTTACCGACAGCGGTCGGTTACCAGGCGAGCGGCTACTAAGTAGTTTACAGCATCAACACAGATGGCGAGCGCGCATAAAGCTTTGCGTAGAGGGGCTGACCCAGGCATAAAAGGAGCTTCGCGAGCAGCAGTGAGTCACTTCTTCTCTAGTCGTCTCACTGGCTCTCCGGATCGTACCTGGCTTACTATATGACTTAGCCAAAACTTCTGACTACCTTCGCATTTAGTACGTGTGTGATGCATACACAAAGTACTCCTGGGGATGTCAGCCCCTCCTGTTTTGTATCAGACTAAGAGAAGGTTAATATAATAAATAAATTCAAATGAATCTGCCTTGTTAAATCTCTTCCACTCTTCTCCATACTCAAGGTAACCTCTAGTAACACAGGCCAGCAGAATCCTGTAATACACTAGAGGAAGAGCCCTCCAACCGGCCAACCTCACGAAGGCCCCTAGTACACCTTCATTATTTGCCGGGCTGCACGGCTCCTAGAGAGTCAAATGTGTGGACTGTAGGGGAATATTCCTTTCCCGCTGATAGTCCCGTGAGCACACTACGCAGCACCCTTATCACGGCTACATTGCTCTCGTAGTCGGGTAAGGGCAGGGAAATCCCGAATCAACGCAACTTGCTACACGTTGATAACGGATATAAAACAGACTACTAGTGCATTCACCGTCCTCTTGCATAACTCGTGTTCGATAATCTCACATGGCCACGCGGTTACAACCAGGAGCAGTCTGGCACGTTTCAGTACGCACCAGCAACAAAATTAACGAGCGGTGCCACGTTGATAGGGCTGCTGCTATTAATTATAGCAGCAATCTCTTCGTCAAGCATGTCATCCTCGATACACTGAGGTAGCACAGGGTCGCGCGGTGGTGGCAAAGCAACGCAGTATCGGGAAGCTGTGCGCACGTTTATTTCGGCAACACTAAGGACACGCATTTCGAATAAAAAAAAATTTTGCACTTGATTATTACTCTGAGAGAGCTAGTCAAGGACTGAAGAAGCTGTGCTGATTTTTGCCCCCCACCACACATTTTTTCCACTACTTTTTAGTTTTTATGAGCCCTGCATTGACACTTTTTGTCAAAACCGTAAGACAGAAGTCGTTAGTTATCACGTTCATATCTTATATTCCGACTTAGTGCATCTCAGATTTATTAAAAAGTGTGAAATGTGTAGAAACTTGGTCTCTAGAATAATCAGATGACCAAAAAATATCTCGAGTTTACGTGAGAACGGTATTTTTTGCCTGCAGCCTCGATACTCAGATGCACTCTTTACGCAAAGTGTATAAATTCGGTAGAAGTAATGTCAGCATATGCATCTCTCTCTTCTATTATTTCGCTCTGCGACCAGTACGTATATACGAAGTACAGTAAAAATCGTTGCAAAAACGGCGAGATTGTATCAGGGGAACGTGCATGTCAAGAAGGTAGCTACTTCTAAGACGAAAGAGAGAGAGAGAGAAATAGAGAGAGAGAGAGAGAGAGAGAGAGAGAGAGAGAGAGAGAGAGAGAGAGAGAGCGAGAGAGAGAAGATGGGTGTGTTATAACTGCAGCTGCAGTTGCAGCCAGGCGGCTCTTATCACTGATACTCTACACGACCTAAGCTTTAAGTGGTTACGAAACCTAATCCGTCACACCTTCTATTCAAGCGTCGTGATGGCGTTTTTTCTCTCGCTACGACATAATGGCCTTTAAAAAAATAATCTCGAGTACACCTCCTCGGGCTTCTACTATCCTAATACGTGCTGGTACAAATCTCCGAAATTAGGGGGGCCAAATCTCCGAAATTATTGATCAGATATTTTTACAACATAACAACTTTTTTATGTACATCCTGATAGCTATGCAATGCACTTGATCACGAGTCAAAACAACAAATTTTGGAAAGAATTGATCGATAGACAATACCAATGAATCAGTTACTATATACTATGTACTATATACTATGTGAGAGCTACGTTACAAACACAGTCACGGCAGCCTAAACGCATTTTTACACACAAACACACACGCACACACACAGACGCGCGCGTGCGCGTGCATACACATATGCAGCATATACACGGGGTACTTACATAAATATAAGCCAAACTACTATATAAGTAAAGAACGACCGTACCCGCCAACCGATGGATGCAGACTAACAAAGTTTAGTTTTATAGACATTCAGCATATAAATGCGCAGATAATCTCTTTTTATACTACCAGATTAGATATTTTATCTTAAAATTGCTAATATTTTGCAAGTACAAGCGTTTATACTTACTAAATTATCAGGTTTTTCGCTTCTGTGTAGCTTGAAATCGAATAATTAGAAATATCAATTAAACACTATACGTCAGGCGTTATTTTACCTTACACAAGAACGTGTGGCTTATGGACGCAAGTATACGTTGCATAGACTGCTGAATTAGGTGAGAAAATGGTCATGTTAATAAACTACCAAGTTAAGTTACTAACCAAGTTAAGAAACTACCAAGTTAAGTTATAAATAACTACCAAGTTGATATATTCTTGGAGAATTTCTTTAAAAGTACTGATATTTTGCAGAGTTTCTCGCTTCTACGTTATCTGATATGCTGTGTCGTCAAGAACTCCACTTTTTCGCTAGCTGACTATATTTTTGCTACGCAAAAGCACCCTCTACTGTCCAGATTAATAGCTTAGTGGCACTATAAAAGAGACCTGTGTTAAGTAGCTAGCTATCAAACAGTATCCAGCAGTAGCCACGAAAATTTCGGAGAGAACTGTACAGCCCACAATGGAGAAACTTCAAGTGTTGAGAATCGTGCTAACCGTCTTGAGCGCGGTTCTTGTACGCGAGCCGACAACACGCATTTTTTGTAATGAAGCATGGAGCCGTTTTTAAAAAAACTGCTTTATTAGCTGTTTATTGAAGCAGTTAAGATATATTTTGGGCTTCTGGAGTCTGCGTACTGTTTAATTTACTTATTTAATCGTGGCTTGTTGGAGAGCTATGTGGATATTATCCGTGCTCTCGGCGAGTCTATCGTGAGTCGTGACATGCAGAGAGCCTGGCAAGTTTCAACTATTATGCAGGATTATTAGCAAATTCTTGGTAAGATTCTCTCTCTCTCTCTCTCCCTCTCTCTCTCTCTCTCTTTAGAAAACTGTCCTCTTTCTGCTTCTTTAAGCAAGTCATCCGGTGGCTAGCATCTTACCTAACTGGTAGAGAACAAGTCGTCATTGGTGACAAAAACGAGCTTTCCACCCCTCGTTCTCTGAATATGGGGGTGCCGCAAGGGTCTGTTTTGGGTCCCCTGTTATTTGCGTTGTACATCAATGACATCAGTTTCTGCCTAGACTCTGATGTATCACATCTCATCTATGCGGATGACTTGCACATCTACAGCCAATGCCACCTTGTTCCGCGAAGATGAGTGCTAATGCCGATAGGATAGCGGGTTGGGCTGCGCTAAATCATCTTAAGCTAAATGTTCTCAAAACCAAAGCGATTGTCCTGGGTTCCCCCTACTACATAAATGCTTTACCATCTGTAGCTAATACCTCTACGAATATAGGGGGAGCCCGGGTCAGCTATGAATCATCTGTGCGCAGTCTAGGGATGGTGCTTGATTCTAAATTAACCTGGAAAGAGCATGTCACACTATTGTGTAAGCGTGCTCACTCTCTAATATATAGAAAGAGCACCACTCATAATCTGCGCAAACATCTCGTGCAAGCGCTTCAATTTCCAATAATAGACTATTGCTCGCTAGTATACTATGACCTAACGCAAGAACTGGACACTAAACTGCAGAGATTAGTGAACACGGGAATCCGTTACATCTATGGTTTAAGAAGGGACGAGCACATCACCCCTTACAGACGCGAGTTGCAGTGGCTTACCACCGCCGAACGTAGGAAGTACTTCATGGCTTGCTTTCTAAGAAAACTTTTCAACACAGCGGTACCATCATACATCACTGCCTATTTTGACTTCCACGTCGCACTTCGTCCTGTCAGGGGTGAGGTGACACCTCTGGACATCCCAACCTTCGCTACAGAGACGCTGAGGAACTCATTCCACATAAGCACCTCATACCTATGGAATACACTACCTTCACAGCTCCGCGACAATAGATCCATTACACACTTCAAGAAATAAGCCAGACACTACTTTTTCGCCCTTGAAAACACATAGCTTATTATCTCCAGTCATCTCAGTCTCACCTCACTCAACATCATAATTTATTACTTTACTACGTATTTATTTTTTATAAAATTTTGTACAACACATTGTACAGTGTTACGTCGGATTCAGTCCTTTCGAACCAAATCCGTTCGTTTAAATCTTGGAAATATTCTGGGTAGAAAATTTCCAAGAAGGGTGTCGCTCCTTTCTACCCTTGCGTTGCCGCAAATAGGTAAGGATGAGCTAGTCGCGAGTCGTGTTATTCGGGAGTGTTTATTAAAAGAAAAGAAGGCTATTTTAACTTATTATCAAAAGTTAAATAATATCTAACCAAAGGGGTTCAATTGTATAAGTTTTTTATTTTAAAAAGGTTTGACTAACTTCGGAGTGACTGCTAAACAGGCACAGGTCCTGAACAGTCACTTGCAAAGTTACTATAGTTTTATGAAAAAGGAGAAAAATTCGCGCTTTTAGTATTGTGTATTCAACCTGATCGGCAATTTGAATTACAAATACTTTATTCAAAACCTTTTAGATTTAGCGACACTAGTTATAAGAACTTTATAGTCAACCGGCACTTGACTCTACTTCGTAGCAGAAAGGAAATGACTCGAAACCACACAGTGGTGGGTACAAGGAAAAGATAGTACAGAGTAAAATAAATGAAATAATTTTTACTTACTTTTTTTGTTGTTGTTGACCTGCTGTTTGGGCTGTGAGTTTTGCATTCGACGAGCTCTCTCGAGTAAAGTAGGAATTAAATTTTCCATTAATACGAATAAGGTGTCGGATTTTTAGAAATAAAAGAAATACGTAGTTCAAATGTCAGAGATGTATATTATAAAAATAAATGAGCGAACGGTGCGCGTACAAACTTATATAAAATCAAGGTGCGACTGAGCGCGTTTGAAAAAATGTAAAATATTCAATAAGCGGACTAACCGCGTAAACTTGTAACAATTTGAGAAGCGGACTAAGCGCGGTAAAATTTGTAAGTTATAAAGTTGCGGACTAAGCGCGTAGTTAAAAAATGTAGATGCGGACTAAGCGCGTTTGAGAATTTTGTAAAATAAAAAGAAATGCGGACTAAGCGCGATTATTGCTTCCGAACTGACTGAGAGTAGGGACCGAAGTGTTTTTGAGTTGCAACTCGAGGATACTCGTAACCTTAGGCCCATCCCTTTATTTCCCTCTTTGAGAGATTTTCGGAGGATTTTCCAATAGGGAGAGAGTTTCCTCGAGGGCTCCTCCTACGCTTGGGTCCGGAGACCCCCTACTCTAACTAAATTTTCTGGGGGAGAGGCCAAGATGGGTTCTCTGTCCCCGAGACAGATGGCGACGCTTGTGCCATTTACAGATGCAAAAATGAATATTTATAAAAGATTGTTTAAAATATAGTATTCATGGATTATTTTTATTATTATTAGTAAAGATTTTTGACTATTATCTGGATTCGCTGGAATTCTTATTTTCAAGTATAAATTTTAAATAAGAATTGCAAATATTGTAATTAGACTATTTGTTTAATAATTACTCTTTAGAAAATACTGTTCAAACAATCTTGTATGAATATTAGTCATAATATTCCCTATTATAAATGTTTATGTGGTATAGATCATTTTTACGAGAAAATCGTGTTCAACTATGCGCCGTTTTACCCGCACCTCCCCCTTTTTATACAAAAAGAATCGTTAAATAATCGTAAATGAATAAGGATAAAAATCTATTGCAATGCTCAGTCCGTTATACGCAACCTATTTTCTAACTTATAAATAGTTTACAATAATGAATTATAACAAATAGTTGCGTTTAAGTTAATATATAATAATAATAATAATCATAATAACGACTAAATTGTTGTAGCGTTCGGATGAATTTCGGTGTGTTGGTTTTCCTGCATTTAACTTTTTGTATTATTTATTTATAACTAACTGTATATTTGACAATTAGTAATCTTTTATTATTGTTTTGTGGCTTTTGTAGTATAGATTTAATTAATTTTTCCGGTGTAACTATATGTATATATGAGTAAACTAATACTTAACATTATTTTTTATTTAACTAAATAATTATAATTTATTTATCGCACTTGATGTTCTGATATTTGTTGACGATTATATATGGAATAGTGATATTATTTTTTTTTATGGGAAATCTAAATTTTATTGTTAACTAATAGTTAATGTAAATTTTATTTTTACTTGATTTGCCATACAAGTGCGCAGTCTTAAAGTATCTATAAATGAAAATTAAAATCTAAGAAAAAATATTGATTAACTTAATAATAAAATGTTTATAATATTTCTCAATAATTAGGCAACTATTTGTTTGTAAAATAAGAAAGATATGCAGTGGAAAAAATCTATTTTCGGTTATATAACAGCAGGAGGTAGAGTGGTTTCAAGATTTACATGAGGGGACAAGAGGGAAAAGTACCGATTTTCAGTGCACGTGCGCGACTGTAAACAGATAACATCGCCAGATTTCCGCCCCGCCCGAATTTTCCCAACGCTTTGAGTCGTAAAACTGGGGACAAGTAGGGTGATATCTAGAATTTTATAGTTTGCAGCTGGCCCTATAGTTTTAAGGAAAAATATACTCAGTGACAATTCGAGAGGCGCGTCTTCGAAGGAAAACGGCGACACTTAAGATTCCACTTGGTATATTATCATGTTTACTAAGAAAAAGTCTCTGGGAACGAAAAAGCCGAAAACCCAGAAACTTGTAGGTATATCGCGGAGAGATTATTTTTAGTGTGTGAACCTTTTTTGTAGACAGACGCATGTTCGTGCATATACAATCTAATGTACGCATAGCGTATCGCGTCGTCCGTTTGGCTTTTCATATTATTTTCTGAGAAAAAAATTTTGTTTTTAGATAAAAGGCGGCGACGTTACAACAGCAAAATAAATAAATAAAATCTAAATCTAAATCTAAAATATCTCTCTCTCTCTCTTAAAGCATGTGCAAAAGTTCATTGTAAGCGTTTTTTTGATCGAGAAATCTGAATGCACAGATCTTGATAAACTAATTGCTGACACTGAAGGAGATGCGCTGATTGCTCTCGTACAACTAGAACCCTCAGTCATCAAAATGGAGGCCAACGAGACGCCATTGGATCATACAGCAGTAGCAGCAGAGCTTAAAAAAGCCGTAAAATTCGGTTACGTAATTACTAAGGTATTTGAAATATGGTCATATAAAATTACACAATTCGACAAGCGGTCGTGTAAAAATGGTCTCTTTCTTGAATACATTGATAAATTCTTCGCGGAAAAGACCTATGCATCGGGATACCCACCAGAGTGTAGAAATGATGAGCAAGCAATAGATCGCTATATTCAGAACTTTAAGCAAGAGGAGGGCATAAAACTCGACAAAAGTCGAAAAAATTTTAATGCTGGTCTACGCTCCGTAGCAAAGCTATGTCTTAACTTGTTGTGGGGCAAGTTTGGGCAACGCGAAAACATGACACAAACTGAGATAGTAAGAGACCCACAAAGATTGTTCAAGCTACTAACTAGCCCCGATAAAAAATATTGATTTGTCTGTATAGGTCTTCCCGAGGCAGGTTGTGTAGTGAGAAAGGAGAGGGAAAACTTTGAAACATTTTCTCTTTTCTTCTTAACGTTTCGACGGACAATGCCGCCCTCATCAGGAGACTGATGTGAAAAATTTGTGTTAATTTAAAACTTGTTGGTGTATAATAATGTACAGTGTGAAATAAAACTTACAATGATGGAGAAAATCGGTACAAAATTTTGTCGAGAAGGCGCTTCCCCGCTGCGCGGCGGGGGGAACGTAGGTGAACAGTGTGTCTCTCTCAGCTGTTCGATTCTAATTCGCGCAAGTCGAGATTTTCGTCGTGTTTATATAGCGCGGAGCAGTGAGAAGAGAGTCGAGCGGCCGTGTTGACAATTTCATCCGCTATTGACGTCAGAGCATGGCTTATGTTTGTTTTATTTTCAGCTGGTGTATAAGGTATGTGTATACTGTATCTAAATTTTGTGTGTCTTCCTTCTTATTAATACCGTTTTCTTGTAGGTGCATGTGTAGTATTTCGAAAACTAGTCTTTTATTTAAATCGATCTCTCTGTCTTTAATGTGGTAATTATCGAAATCTAAAGTGTGTGTATAGTCCAATTTTTGTGTTCATTTATACGTATGCACCCATTCCTTTTTGTTTGGCCTACATACGTAGCAGAGCAATCATAACATTCAAGTTCATAGACAACGTTGTTTTCTAGATCTTTATCTTTCTTGTCGTTGCCTTTTATAATGATGTTTTTCATTTGGCTATTCAGTTTCGGCACAGTTTTGATATTAAGGGCCTTGAATGCATGACTGGTCTGCTCGTAAAAACCTTGAATATAGGGTAGGTTTACAATATTTCGTTTTTCGTTACTGCTAATCTGTTGCCTAATACACTGTCTTTGATGTTATTGTTGACATTCTTTTTCGTATATATTTATTAACAAAGGCGGTTGGATAATGATTTTCGTGCAGTAATTTTTTGATGTTTTGAATGTTCTTTTTCTGATGGTTTGAATGTTCTTTTTTTGATGGTTTGATGTTGTAGCCCCGATAAAGTTGTGAATTCTATACTGCCAGCCACCGATGAAATCCTCTACGTTAGTTGGGTAAATAATGACGAGGATGCCAAAATTGAGCCGCCATCACAGTGGAACGTGGTTATCGCTGCTTACACTACTGCTCTGGCTCGGATCGAGCTTTTGTCCGAGCTCAAGCGACTGGGAGAACGCGTGCTGTACTATGACACAGATTCCATAGTGTATGTAAGTCGAGAGAACGGATGCGAGTATGAGCCGTCAACGGGACCATTTTTAGGGCAACTCACTGGGCTATGGGTTAGGCATATACATTACATCCTTTGTCTCCGATGGACCGAAATGTTATGCCTATCAGTATCTAACACCTGACGGCCGTAAATCGTGTGTATGTAAGATCAAAGGTATCCGACTGAATGCATCAGCATCTGAAAAGATTAATTTTAAATGTGTGCGGAAACTTGTAAATGGCGAAATACCACCGACATATGTCTCTTTTGATGCGATCAGACGTACAGCGTTGCATGATGTGGTCACACGCGCAGAATGTGAAGTCTGTGAACCTGTCTACTCTTAACGTCGCTTTGTTGCCAACGATAAGAGTTACCCGTACGGATATGTAGCTCTAAAATGACTAATAAAAAGTCTATACTTAATACAGTTTTTTCTATATTTAATAATAACTTACACAGCTCTATCTCTCTCTCTCTTTAAACAAAAGCACGCAAACACTTTTTCACTCTCGGAAACTCATAAGTCTCACTTACCATTCTTTATAAATATAAACCTGTACCATTCCCACACTTATTCATCTCATATAGTATTTGTTAAAAATGAACTAAATCTATTACCTTATAAAGAATTTTGTATAACACAATGTACAGACAATAAATAACTAATCTAATCTAATCTAATCTCTCTCTCTCTCTCTCTCTCTCTCTCTCTCTCTCTCTCTCCCTTTTGCATGCATCCGGTCGCCACGACTATCCATGCAAAATTGAATTGCGCGTACAGATGCTAATCCTTGTCATACTCTTTCACCCCCCCCCCACTCCTCCATCTTCTCCCTTCTACTATGAATATCCCATATGTGTGTGTGTATGTGTATGTGTTCTGACTAAACTAGCCTATAAAAGCGCGCACGTTACAAGCCTCTTGGAGGGGGCGAGCCATATGGCTTACCTTCAGAGACTCGCATCGTACGCTCGCAAATGAGCTCCCTGGAGGAGAAGCCTGATGACATGCACGCGAGGAGGAGCACCCTGCGCCGCGCGTTCGTGGTTCTGCCCCGCTAGGGGGCGTTGCAGATGTTCGGAGTGTTATAAATCTTACATGTCTGACGAGCATTTCGTGCATCACCTGCCCACCGCATCATGGATGTGCGCTGGAGACATCCCTGGACATGCATGGTTTGCGGTCTCATCTCGTGTGGCAAGACCGTGTTTGGCAGCCTTCTTATAAGGAATTAGCTGGTAGCAGTATTAAATTTCACGAGGGATTGCCAAAGCCGGAGGAGTACAGTAAAGATCCCGAACGACCGAAACTCTTGATTATCGACGATCTGATGGGCGAGTCGTCCAGCGCGAGTGTAGTTAATCTATTTGTCAAGGGCAGCCATCATTGTTATTTAAGCATTTTCTTTCTCTCGCAAAATTTCTTTCATCGGGGTCAGCGGGAAATATTGTTGAACTCGAATTACATAGTTATTTTTAAGAACCCTCGCGATCGCTCGCAGATACGGCAACTGGCCTAAAAGCTTCATTCCGAGGATACAAAATTTTTGCAAGAAGCCTATAGCGATACTGTCTCTTGGCCATTTCATTATCTACTGCTGGACTTAAAGTAGGATCAGTATGTGTATGTGCCGTGCAAACAGATTAAAGACAACTTTATCACCGACAATGTGCAAGTCGTTCGTTTGTTATAGATCGAGCAACATCGACAGCAGCAGCAGCAACAGCAGCGTCATCACTGTCCCATTATCCCCTCCCCCCATTACTCCAACGCACAGCTCTGCTGCATCAAGCCTGCCCCAAACTTGTGATAAGCCTGGTCGAGTGTGTACTAAATATTCTGCGTGGAAATGTACCACTGAGCAGATGTTATAAGAGTAAGTTACGTAAACACGCACCATTACTGTGCTAAATCATAGATCCGGACAGACGATAGAGACTTGCAAGAGACTTTTCATTAAAGCTCGAAACATTGTGCCGGTAATAGTGAAACCTGTTTTATCAGCTTGGAGCATGCTAGGAAAATGATTTTAGTGCTTCAAGAGTGTACTGAGAGTGTGAGACAGCAGCAGTAACAACGTCAATGTATACCAATAACAGCAGCACCACCACCGTCAAAATTACTATCACAGAGGAGTGTGGGGCTGACAGTAGTAATGTCAACTACCTCAACACAGTTTAGACACCGGGCTCCGAGGAATTACGACTGGACGACGAGATGAACAAGATTTTGAACTCGAGTAAATTAGATGATCTGCAAAAGTACTCCATGTACCAGCAGGTGTTGCAACGGTTCCTACACTACAAAAAACAAAGTAGCGAGGACGATGAAGCCGGTAATGAGTTGTTGTTGCCGACAGTCGATAAAACATTACCACCACTGCACTCTATTACTACAAATAGTTATGGCGAAGTAATATCCGATCTACATATTATCAATAGTGTGCCACCAAGTCTTCGTCAAAATGCACGAAATCTAATGAATAGCCTACGTCGTTCTGGTAGCATTGCCTGGAATAAACTCGGTATGATTACGGTAGATAGCGTGCGTGCACGAGATGTTTATATTCTAGACTTGGTGAACGAAGCTGTGAGACGTAAGAAAAGGCTTTGATAAGTTTGTTCACGTAGTTCGTAAGGCACACGTACCTCTGGAATTTACAGGGAATAATAAACTTCATCTTGCTGTAGCGACTGCTGTAGCAGAAGAATCTAACAGTAGCGGTAATAACAATTCTCTGCTGACTGCTTCTGACACGTCATTATTATCTGTATCGGGACGATAACAATAACAACAACTAGTATCCAGTGGAAGCGCTAGTGACGAGGACAACGAGGAGGAGGAGAAGGAGGAGGAGGAGGACTACGACGGAGAGAAAACACTAGATCCGAATAATTTGACATTTTTTAAGTATCGCAAAGCCAATAAAAAGAGAAAACGAGGTGGCAGCAGTCGTGCAGCAGTCGACACTACGGTAAATACTTCAATGAGATCTGTAGCGCCACCTGCTAAAAAACAAGTAGTACTAAAGAACTCAATTTCGGTCATATAAGATGGCAGCGCCACAAAGAGTAAACGCAAAGTCATCTAGTGTCCTGGACACGCTAATTAACCGAGCGCCTTTCGAGATGCATATACCGGGAAACCAGTTTCCCGGGCCGGGTACTCATCTTGAGGAAAGACTGGCACACGGTGAGACCAGCAGAAACCCTCTAGATAGAGCCTGTCTCGAGCACGATATCGCATATTCGCGCAATAATGGCTGTGGTGACGACAGTGGTAGTTGGGGGGGGGGGGGGGGGTCATACGCAAGCCGATCATCGACTGGCTGAGCGTGCTTTTTCATATATGCTATCTGAGTCGTCAGGTAGTGAGGAGAAAAGCGTCGCTTTATTAACTGTTTTGTGTATGGTCGGTAAATCACTTTTGATAGGGTTTATTGACGATTCAGACAGGCTATAAAACGTACAAAGAGAGAGAGGTCGAGATAAGTTGGTAGAAGACAATTACTGAATGGAGAGCAAGCTTGAAAAACTGTACTATGGCTTGCCATCTCCATAGCAACGAGGTGAGAGAGTAGCTCGAGAGTCAGAATGCGCGCACAATGCATAAAATGGCGCGATATCGTTTTCTTCATCGCCCTTACCGGGTTTTCAGTCCGTACGAGTCGTGGGAAGCTGATTTAGCTGACCTTCGCTCTCTAAAAAACGTATAATGATCAATATAGCTTCTTACTGGTGGTCATTGATGTGCTTACAAAGTACGCGTAGGTTGAGAAGAGGTAAAGGGTGGTAAGAAAAAGAAAGCCAAATATAAGAAGGCACAAATGACGCAAAAAGCGCAGTCAGACTCTGGTCGTAGAGCTGGTAGGATCGTCGAAACTACGCAGAAAAAGAAGAAGAAGAGAAATAAATCTACAACTAAAGCAGCATCGTCAGCAGTAGCTAAAGATATCTTTGTCAACTTAAAGGCTCTCTTTTTGAACGGTATACCTACTCACTATACCAGCTAGAAAAAAACATGGCTTTTCTACACACTGACTCTTGTGTCTCGTTAAAGTCGGAGTTATAACTCTTGGAATTGCCGCCAACAAAGACGATAATTGAGAGTTCTCATAGAGTGTAGTATAAGCCAATCTCGTCACTCACCGATCAAACACCAATAGAATTTATAATCCCTGGCAACTGTGAATATCTAGATTTAGCGCTTACAATGCTGAGTTTACGTGTGAATATAACATCGACGAAGCCATTAGAGAAAGATGCGTTAGTACCAGTCGTCGGCCCTGTGAATAATTTTATGTATTCGCTGTTTAATCAGGTGGATGTATTTTTCAATCAAAAACCAGTATCACCGCCAGATAACGCCTACGCATACAGAACGTACATTAAGACGTTATTAAATTACGGACCAGTGGCAAAAAACTCACACTTCAGCAGTGTCCGGTAATACAGGTTTCTTTAGACGACAAGCAGTTATGACAAATAATGAAATTGATTTATTGGGCTACTTACACGTGGATGTGCTAAATATGGATAAACTACTACTTTGGTAATGTTGAGGTACGTGTACGTCTTGTGTGTTCTCGTGACACCTTTTATCTAATGGATTCTGATTCTGCCTATACTGTACACACAACCAAGATGATACTATTTGTTCACCGCATAAGGGTTAATCCGGGCATTTCATTGGCTCACGAAAAAATGCTTTCTAAAGTCACAGCAAAGTACCTGCTTACACGGGTAGAGGTGAAAAAACAACGCTTTTTGAAAAAACAAATAAAACCACCTACCAATACAGGCTTTGTGCCAGTCGATACGCCTTTCTTGAGTTTGAAACGGTTACGACACTTCTCGGTCCGGTGCGCATATGTGATTTTAGATTTTACAGAAGAGCAGTAATCATTTACTGATCTGTGTCCGACTTCTGACAACAGATCACAAATAGAAATGTGAATCTATATACTAGTATTATTATTATGATATGAAAGAGGTCTGGAATACCAGGTTGTAAAGAAATATTTCAATAATCATGAACTTTTGTTTTGCATAGAAATAATATGTCTATTATGAAAATTAATTCACTAAAGAATAATGCTTAAATCTGCAATTATTCTTATTAATAGAAATTATTTACAGTTTTGTCAAGTTTACAATGTGTTTTGAAAATATAATAATTATTATAAATTTTATAATTTTTTAAACGGATATACATAAATTGTTATATCTTATCAAATTTATACTCTATACTGAAAATGCATTAGAGTTTTAAACTAAAGCGCTGACAATGCTAGAAATATATTTTACAAGTATATTAAATTTATAAATATCGCAATTGTGTATTCTACGCCTGAATTGAAATAGAGTGTTTACTAGTCAGCATAAATTGCTACTACTAGTTTGTGTAAGCGTGTTCATGATACTACACTTAAATTGCTGTAGAGTGTGTAGTGACTAGAGCGCTAAAAATGCGGCAACTAGTAGCTAGCCATAGACCGCGCATGGCCTTTTATAGCAAGCTAAGAGAGCGCGGATTAAGCCGCTGAAAAGAGCTATACATTCACGCATCATACTGAAGTGTGCGCGACTCGCCGTCGCTACGTCATAGGGAAGGAGAAGGGGAGCGCACGTACACATGTGTGTCGCCGAATCCACTGCTACTGCGTCACCTATTGTGTCTCTGCTGCTGGCTGCGTAGCGGTATGCTAGAGTGGGGCAACGGAAAGAAGGGGGCTTTCGCTATAATGAAGTCGAATGACTTTAATTTGTTTTATTTATTTTTAATTTATTGTTATGCACGATGGATCGTGTACGGGGCATTACAAGTTATGCAGACAAACGGAGAAATGGATCTAGTTATCGATTTTTAGTTTTTCAAGGATAACAAGGGTCGAGTTATACTAAAAGAAGTGGGCTTAGCAGTATTAGATTTAGATGCTACAGCAGATTGGATTATCGCACTTACTTGTAATACGAGATTCTTAAAGAAAGATATTTTAAGAGAGAATAATTGGCTGACACTGCATCATCATGATCTGGATTGGTACAATGGGAATATTTCGCTGAATAAATTTTACAAAACTATGCATGATATTTGCAGAAAAGCAAATAAAATTTATGTGCGAGGAGAGAAAAAGGCGAAATCGCTGAATAAGATTACGACATGAGAAGTTATCAATTTAGAGGAGGCGTACGAGTGTCCACCTTACTACAAATTGCTATACTGCGCACGGTATTGCATGCAGCATTTCATTTAACGCTGCGCACTCCAATACACCTGCAGCAATTTCTCAAAAATTTCTCATCAATTTGAGAAAAGATGATTAGATTGCCGAAGAATTCGTTGCTTAGTTGTAATATAATATTGTAAAATTTGTAAACGTGAAACGATAAAGTAAGAGGATATTTAGCTTGCATAGCTTTCAAAAAGTACAACCCTACAGATTTTCATTGGATCCCCTCTACAGCACCAGTGATTCTATTGGTCGCCCACTTGTCGTGAGACTGTTTCACATTGGTCTTGCCTGCCACCAAATGTTGTGGTTTTTTACTATAAGCCGAGGTAGTTGCAGTACAGAGAGCACAGTTCTCTTTCACAAGTCTAAAGTAGAGGTTCTCTTTTTCTCTCTCTATCGCTGACCAAAAAAAAATATAAGAAGAATGGCTGGACAAAAAAGACATCACGATAGCCAGGCTCAGGACAGCCAGACTTCCACCACCACCAAGTATCGCTGTCATCAAATTTTACCCATGGTATTCGGCTTAACAACTCCTATGGAAAAATTATTTATATTGGGCTGGAAAATACCTCAATCTGATGACTTTAATCCGGTTGTTCAACTGAGTAATAACGAATTTTACGGACTATCCTTCACCATTTCCGGTTTCAGCATCAGATTCATGATCAGCTACTTCGATCGAGCATTTAAATTACTGGAGGATGATGAGACGACAATACGCAAAGACTGACGATTCTAGGACGAACAAAGTGCATAAGCCTTCACTAGTGTTTAAAAGAGTGACCTTTGACAGGTTAAAAGCCTTGTAAAAAATAATAGATCATAGAATTAAGTACTTATTTAAAGTTGAAGAGGCTATAGCAATTATTGTGAAAGAGCTAGGTGACTACAGCAAAGACAAATTAGTAAATAGCGAAAATGCACAGTACACATTCTTTACTGATTACAATGTTGAATGTGCAATAAGCGATTTTGACGGGATGCTTGTAGATAAAATAAATCTGATAAAAGGCTGCTTATTTTTATAATATGTGAGTGTATAATACACAAATGCTAAAATCACGTTCTTCTTTTTCAGTCCGAAATGTGTTGGGACCATTAAGTTATCCGAAAAACGTGTTAGGACCGTGGAGTTGGCTGCACAGCTATATACAGATTGGAATTGCTTTCCTAAGAAAATATAAGAATATATTACGATATTTAGAATTAAGAGGTTGCCAGTGCATACTCTACATTCCGGAGTAGTAACAGTAACTAGTTTGCCAGGGTAGCCGATGGCAAGGTTCAGGTTATTTTCGATGTCTTGGTATAAAAATCATTCAAGTACGGTGTCTAGGTGTACAAGGTCGCCGATGATTATGTCTAGGTGGTGCGCTCCGTGGTTTTTGGTGTCTAGGTATAAAAATCATTTAAGGGCGGTGTCTAGGTGTACAGGGGGGGGGGCGATGACGAGGTCTAGGTGAAGCACTTCGTGTTTTTTTGTGTCTAGGTGTAAAAATCATTTAAGGGCGGTATCTAGGTGTACAGGGTTACCGATGACGAGGTCTAGGTGGTGCGCTTTGTGGTTTTTGCTGTCTAGGTAGATTAATCATACAAGGACGGCGTCTAGGTGTACATGGTGACCGATGACGAGGTCTGGGTATTTCCCACTCTGGTTTTTGGTTTCTAGGTGTAGAAATAATCCGAGAATGGTGTATATCAGAACAATCAGTGATTTTACGTTAGTGATAAAAATGTTACTAAAAAGCTGTGGTCGTAAGGTGCCAAAGATGCTTATATTTTATTTTTACGACGTCAAATATGAAATACTCAAGAAAGTTTACTAAAAGGATTGAAATTTTTTTTTGAACCTTTTACGTTTTTGAAAGCTAATTTTTTTAGAGATCATCATACACGAGTTTGTTAATTTACATTTATATAACCTAGTTGCATACTTAAATACAACTATATATAAGAATACATATATTGTATTTAATTAAGAGTTTTGAATAAATATAATTATTAAACATATATAAATATTTTTACTCACTTACCTGTGTACTTTATCCAACACTACCTATCCCAGTCATCATTCACACTCGTTCTAGTTATAAGCTAGATTTTAAGTTTATCCATAAGTGTATTAGAAGCACACGAATACACACACAAACAAACATGCGCGCGTGCGTGCTCACACACATGAACCCAACATTTCAGAATTGATTTTACAGTGTAGTCGTGGCTCAGTGGTAAAATGCCTGTCTCGAATCTCGAGGAATGCAGGATCAAGCCCGGGTCTCACTACATTTCTTTTGTACCCCAAAAACATCTCTTATCAAGATACTGTTAATGAGTGGGGGTCCTTTATTCCCAATAAAAAGCGTAATATGCTGAGTACGCGTAGAGGAGGGCAGTGGTGGTGGTGGAAACATTCCCCACACCATACATCAGTCATTCGTGGATCGTCGGGGTGTCAACATCTTAACAAGTAAGTCACTCCACCACTCTCCAAAGTGCCTTGAAAAATCAGAGGCACTTCGGATAGAAAGAAAAGGGGGAAAGGTTCTCTCCAAAGTATCTCGAAAAATCAGAGGCACTTTGGATAGAAAGAGGGAGAGTAAGGGGGCTCTTTCCAAAGTACAAATGTCACCATGGAGAGTAAACAATCTTGACCTTGAACTTGACCTCTCACTGGTTTGGGGTGGGGGGGTCAAGGTCAGTTTTGTTTACTTTATTCATGGTGCCGGGGTACTACTGTCAATGGAATACGATGTTCTTCCACTCAGTCAACGATATATAGTCTTGAAGATAAAAATAGCCAGAAAAATGACCGTGCTATAATGATGGTATTACAATTAGGAAATGTTTTTTGGGAAGACAGGGCTTTTATTGATGTAGTCGTCATTACTTTCATGCTCTCGATGTTGTTGTATCCTGATCTACACTTAACTCCCTGTATCTATCCTGTTAGGCTCTTATTTCTCTTCTCACCGTATTTGGGACACGCCTGAATACATTACATCTATTAGAGCCATACATAAAAAATTCACTCGAATTTATGTCCAATAAAAACTATAAGGTATTCACATGGACATATAGGTCCTCCTGAAATTCCTAAATTATAAAGTGACATTCAACAACTTATGGAAAATCGTGACAAGCTAAAACATATTTTTCAATAGTTTGAGAAATATCGCTTTTAAATGAGAGGATGAGAAAACCATTAAACAGTATTAAATAAATTAATTTTATTTTACTTTACAGTTATAAAATGCTTTACAGGTAAAAACCTTAATTACAAATAATCAAACCTATAAATGGTGTTGAATTAACATATAAAGGCTATGTATTACCATTATTTTGAAAGTCCTGCACAGTCGCTTGCTCATTTTGTTTATTGATTTCGATATTCAGAGTTTGAAAAAATAGATCTGTTTCAAGTAAATCAACTACTGATTTAGTTTTTGACTCTTCTTCTTCACCTATGCAAATATATTCTGTTATTATATTTTCATATTTCAATATTGACAACAACGTAATAATATTTTGATTATCACGTGTAATGACTTACACGTATATATTATCCCTTCCTATAATGTATTACAGTGTCCTTACGTTAAACACTTTGAGGCAGTAAGATTCATTCACGCTTTATATGGTTAATAGAGCTGTAAAACCCCAAATTCAAAGACAAGGTACTTTTGTTTAGGTCACGGAAATTTCTAATCAGATACGCAGATTTTATGAGAGCAAAAAGACTGCTCAAGTTCTTACTGTCAGTAAGACCATGAAAAATCTTGTACATCAACACGTGACCAAATTAATACAAGGTTGAGTCTATCGTTGGGATGTCGCACTTAGCTGCATTTACTGAATAATTATGACAAAATTTGTGCAATGGTTTACCAAGTTTGGAGGCTATGTATCTGAGAAAAGAATGGCGTATTGACTCAAGATCATTAATTTGATACTGACAATGAGGTCACCAGATCTGAGATCAATATAACAATGGTTTGCGCACGGCCTCAAAGGAATTCACATAAAAAAACATGGCTGTCTCGGGGACAGCTAGTAGAAGTGAATACTTAAATCGATAATGTAGACTTGATATGATTTTTCAAAATTTTAGAAAATTTTTAATAGTTTTACTGTCGGAGATTTAAATATATACTAGTTTTCGACGCCAAAGTACGAAATGTAGGGTAAAGGTACTAGTAATCGGCCACTTAAGCCGTTGGACACTTAGTGGTCGGCCATTTCAGCTGCATATTTAGTTTTAAAAGATTAAACGAAAAAAGTAATATCGAAAATTTATTCAGTGGATACTGTAGCACAATTTAAAAAAGGTTATACGACGAAATAAAACAAAAAAGTACCTCTATTTGCATTTATATAATAGCCGACCACTGGTCTTAATCAGAAAGTTCATGTACCAGTAGTCAGACACTTTTTTATACTTTCAAATAAGTAAATTTGAATCTTTTTACGCAATGAAATAAGTTTCAATGTGGCAGACAAGTGGATTTGTATCGAACTATAATTATTTTGCCTAATAATCGAAATTTATTTAATTAAAGTTAAAATAAAACTGGCCAACTACTAGGGGGTGGCCAACTACTAGCGCCTCTACCCTACTAGTCTTTGCAGCAGGACTGCAGATATATACTATTATGTAGTCTTCGACGCTAATGTTCAAAAATATATGTGCTAGTATTCCCGGCAAAACTGAAATTAACTATTCTTTGACGCAAATTCCAGTGCACTCGTCTTTGTTGAACGCAAAGTAGTGATCTATATTGATAAATTTAATTCTGACTTTTTTGAAGAATTTTTATAATTGTTTGATTTAGTAATTTTGATGCATAAATCGCCGACACGATATATATTTCAATATCTTGTTAAATGCAGTAAGCAAAACATATTTCACCTATTTCTGACCTCTGAAAATCTAAATTTAAAGGGTTAGAATATTTCATATGGCGCATCAACTTTTAATAGTTAACTTGATCACGTCATTTTTTTAACGAGAGCACAAAGTTTGTGCACGTTGTCTTTGAATTTATATAAGCTTTATATTTGAATATAATACAGATAATAATGTTTACCGCAAGTCAATTATGTTAACCTGCAAACGTTTCGCGTCTGCTCAAAAAGTTACGTCGTCTAGTTGACGCAAAAAATTGAAAAAATCCCAAAAATCCATCGAAAAGAGCCAAGAAAAACTGATAGCCGATTACAGTGCGTGTAAATAAGTGCGGCTAATGTGAGGGAAGAGAGCTGTGCACGGCTATGCGAGCTGCGAACACGCTATATGCATGCGCGGCGGAGAGAGCATTGTGGGTGGAGAACTACAGCTACTTTCGTAACGATCGGTTTGTCGCGTCGCCATGATGGGTCGCCGCTCGCCAATTTACTTCTCGGTTAAATATGTACCTAATGAGCCTGTAGAAGTCACTTCAAATATCGTTAAAAACTAAGTTATATGAAATTTAAAAAATAGCCTATTAATCAATTACATTCTACATTTATTTTTTCCATACAGCTAAGATAGATAGAAAAGCTCGTTTTTTCTCTGATGTCTAATATTTAAATGTCTTACAAGGAAAGGTACCCAACCCGAACTCACCGATTTTGATGATT